>VMDO01026199.1:0-27078 GCA_007922755.1 Pedetes capensis | reverse complement strand
AGTTCAAACTGAAGCTGAAGAAAATCAGAACAAGTATACGAGAGCCACGGTATGACCTTGAGTATATCCCACCTGAGTTCAGAGACCACCTCAAAAATAGGTTTAATGCATTAGACACAAATGACAGGAGACCAGAAGAGTTGTGGCATGACATAAAAGATATCATTCAAGAAGGAAGCAAAAAGTTCTTAAAAAGACACGAAAAAAGGAAAAGACCAAATTACATGTCAAAAGAGACACTGGACCTTGCCCTCGAACATCCAGCAGCTAAAGCAAAAGGAAGACATGATGAAGTTAAGGAACTAAACAGAAGATTTCAGAAGGCAGCTCGAGAAGACAAAAACAAATATTATAATGACATGTGCAAGGAGCTGGAGGCAGAAAACCAAAAGGGAAGAACACGCTCCCTGTTTCTCAAGCTTAAGGAAGTGAAGAAAAAATTCAAGCCTCTAGTGTCAGTAGTGAAAGATTCTACAGGGAAAATATTAAATGATGCAGGAAACATCAAAAGAAGATGGGAAGAATACACAGAGTCATTATACAAGAAAGAATTGGTAGATGACCAACCATTCCAAGAGGTTGCATATGAAGAGGAATCAATGGTGTTGAAGGACGAAGTGGAAGCTGCCTTGAAAGAACTGGCGAAACACAAGGCTCCAGGAATTGATGGGATACCAATAGAGATATTTCAACAAACAGATGCAGCACTGGAGGTGTTAACATGTTTATGCCAACAGATTTGGAAAACAGCTACTTGGCCAACTGACTGGAAGAGATCCATATTTGTGCCTATTCCCAAAAAAGGGGATCCAATTGAATGTGCAAACTATTGGACAATATCATTAATACCGCACACAAGCAAAATTCTACTAAAGATCATTCAGAAGTGACTGCAGCAGTACATAGACAGGGAATTACTGGAAAATCAAGCAGGATTTAGAAGAGGGCGGGAAACCAGGGACATCATTGCTGATGTCAGGTGGATATTAGCTGAAAGCAGAGAATATCAGCAAGATGACTATGTTTTATTGACTTTGAAAGGCATTTGATTGTGTGGATCATAACAAATTATGGATAACACTTTGGAAAATGGGAATACCAGAACACCTAATTGTGCTCATGAGAAATCTGTACATGAACCAGGAGGCAGTTGTTCGAATAGAACAGAAGGAAACACTGCCTGGTTTAAAGTTGAGAAAGATGTGCGTCAGGGCTGTATACTTTCACCCTATCTCTTCAATTTATACACTGAGCAAATAATCCGAGAAGCTGGACTTTAGGAGGAAGAACGTGGCATCAAGATTGGAGGAAGACTCATTAACAACCTGCGTTGTGCAGATGACACCACTCTGCTTGCTGAAAGTGAAGAAGATTTAAAACATTTACTGATGAAGATCAAAGATCATAGCCTTCAATATGGGTTACAACTAAACATCAACAAAACAAAAATCCTTACAACTGGGTCAGCATGCAACTTCACAATAAATGGAGAAAAGATTGAGGTTGTCCAAGATTTTGTTTTGCTTGGCTCTATAATCAACACCCATGGAAGCAGCAGTCAAGAAATCCAAAGATGCATTGCTCTAGGAAAAGCTGTGGCAAAAGATCTCTTTAGAGTATTGAAAAGCAAAGATGTCACATTGAAGACAAAGGTGCGTCTGACTCATGCCATGGTATTTTCAGTGGCATCATATGGTTGTGAAAGCTGGACGTTGAACAAGAGAGACAGAAAAAGAATGGATGCTTTTGAATTGTGGTGCTGGAGACGTCTATTGAATATACCATGGACTGCCAAAAGAACCAACAAATCTGTCTTAGAAGAAGTGCAACCAGAGTGCTCCTTGGAAGCAAGAATGGCCAAACTGCGTCTTACCTATTTCGGACATATAGTCAGGAGAGATCAATCCCTGGAGAAGGACATCATGTTTGGGAGAGTGGCAGGTCAACGCAAAAGAGGAAAACCCTCCACCAGATGGATTGACACAGTGTCTGCAACAATGGGCATAAACATAAATAAGATGGTTTGCCTGGCACAGAATCGGCAAGTGTTTCGATCTGCTGTACATTGGGTTGCTATGAGTCGGACTCGACTCGAGGGCACCTAACAACAACACCCATTAAGGCCGTAATCTTGACAAAAATCCATTAAGTTAGTGCCAACTGCAAGGCAATAACTGAGTAGAGAAGGAATCAGAATTCACAAACATCTATTTTGTACTAGGTAGTATTTTGTTTTTTCTAAATATTCAAGTTTAATCTTTTACAACAGAAAAGTATAGACATAGATGCCTATCATGTGAATACTTAAAATATGCTTTTACCTACTATATCTAGTTAAGGGAGAAAGAAGAATTGAAGTAGGGAGATGGAGAGCTAGATAGGTGGGAGCAAAGAATGGGGAGGAGATCAATTTTAGGTGACAGAAATAAGTAGAGGTTGAGGAGAGAGCTGTGAGGAAGGAAAAGGTAATGAGAGGAAAAGACCTCACCCTGGATTGGGAAGTTTTCTTCAGAAATTTCAGAAGTTTTCTTCAGAATGAAATTATTGGTTATTATTATCCTTTGGAATTATAATTAATGCTTAAACAATTATTCTTAGCACTTCTAGAACTGGGTTAGAATTTCCAGAAATCTTCAAATAGGAGAGTCATACCAACCTCCTTCACCCTCACTTTCATGTCTTCTACATTCCGAAGAGGATATTTTCATAATGAGTTTGTCTAAAATATTATCACAATATAAGGTACTTCTGAGAGTCCAATAAAATCAACCAGAGATGGATTTGGATCAGATATTGAGGGAAAGAATAGCAGTTGAGTTAAACAAATGTTTAACAAATGTGAAGGAGAAACAGGCTTAAGTATTCTGAGGAACTTAACATGGATGTTATGGATTGGGTCTGAATGTCCCCCAGAGGTCACCTGTTTGAACGTTGGGTCCCTAGCTGATGGTGCTTGTCCTGGGAGGTTCTGGAACTTCTTGAGGTGGGATTCTAGGCTTTTGGAGGCTCTTACCCCAGTCCTCTGATTTGGGTCCAGTATGTGGCATGAGGTTCTCTGCCATGGGCCCTGCCACCTACCACTTCCACGCCCACCTTGCCACCATGCCTGCCCTGCCACACCATGTGCGTCCCTTGCCTTTATGTATGGAAATCCTTTAACTACAAGCTCCCAATAAGTCTTTCCCTTCATAAGTTTGTTTCAGTCAGTTTCTTTGCCATAGTGTTGAACAAACTAATACAATAAACAAGAAGAATTTTATTGCTAACAAAGAGGGGTGTTAAAATTAAGATGAGTTTTTAATTTTACAGTGTTACTGTGAAATCTTTAAACAGTTTTTTTTTTAAAGAAGGAGACTTTATTATGAAAGTTAATTGTTAAACCTATGTATGTACTGACCTCTGAAGAGTCTAGACATGTTACTATAAAATTCTGCATATGGCAAAAGATAATTTTATATCTCAGTTTATAATCATGTTGTTTTGGAGTGTTGATTTAGAACCTTTGAAACTTCCACTATAAGATAATGCTTTTGACATTGCAAGCTCAGTTGATTTGAGTTGATGGGAGTCTATTATCAGACACCCAGCGAAATGAGGGCCTGCAGCCATACCACTGTGGCATATGATCCTGTCAGATCTCGGAAGCTAAGCAGGGTCGGGCCTGGTTAGTACTTGGATGGGAGACTGCTGGGAACACCAGGTGCTGTAGGCTTGGGAGAAGGACCCGGCAACCCACTCCCCCAAAACAGTCAGCCATTGAAATCCCTATGAATAGTAGAGAAGCACTAACAATACAGTTTCACTTGTTGTACATAGGGTCGCAATGAATCGGACACAACTTGATGGCACGTAACAACAACAAAAAGAGAAATGAGGGAGGACATGAGTTAGTCTTGGTCACTACTGCCTGCGTCTCGTTGCTACTGCTTCTAGCACTTTGAGATTAATCCGTGGATGCCAAAGTGACTTTAAAAACTGTCCCTTTATAAATGTATATCTGCTGTTCTGAACTCTTAAGGCATTGATCTTTCCACATTTTTTATTAGATGCCACATCAGAAAAAGTGTGCATAATAGATATTTATTTATAGGTTGCATATATATATTGCTATAATACTGAGTTGTACACATTATTGAACATACTCAAAACATTAAAAATAGAGGATAAAAATCAATGTGAATTTAGTTTTTAGAATTTTCTTCTACTCATTTAGAATGTGCCCACCTTTTTTGGAACTTTTTGTTCTAGTATTTTGCCATTTTGATGACTTGACTATTTTTGTTCCTTGGATGGTGTTTACTAGCTGTGTGAATTTGGGTAGGCATCCTTATTTAACTTACTTGTACTGTAGGGTTATTGTACCTCATAGAATTGCTTGGGGATTGAATGCAACAAGATATCTGAAGTTGTTACTGCTGTGTCTGAAATGTTAGCTATCCCATTTATGAGATCTCTATTCTCCCCATTCTTACTTCTTTTCTTCATTCATGGTACCTACTTCCTTTTCTTCTGCCTCAGGACTTTGCTTCCTATCTTCTGTGTTTTTGCTGGTTTTCTTCTGAAATCTTATGTAGAGATAGACAATATATTTGAGTCGAATGATTATAATGACATGTCCCATTTTACATGGAATAATATATGTTTTTACCTACTGTTCAAGTGCAATTACAGTGGTTCTTTTTCCTTTTCAAAGTATCCCCAAATAGAAATAAAGGACATGGTTATCCTGTTAATAAGTCATCATCAAGTATAGAGGATGCATATAGGCATAAAGGCTACCTCCTTGGCATTACATAGGCTAGGGATGGCTATCTTCAAATGAAGTATAATACATAATGGCAGGTCCCATCATTTACTATATATAAGGATATGGTAAGAGGGTGGGCCAGGTGATTGTGGCATGCCCTCTGAGAGATGTCTAGTATAAGAGGTAACTCTCAGTACATAGAATAATATATTACTTTAGGTAAGGGCTGGGAAGATGGAACCTATAACCATGTTAACTGTCTATTCAGATTGCAAAAATGCAAGAACTCAGTGAGTATTAAACTTGGATAAAACAATACAGCCTTTGACTAAATAGTGTTTAGTCAGTGTAGAGAAACTTTGAAAGATTGATGATCTCTTTAGACACTTTGGTTCTCACTTTGTCAATTGCTCAGTTTTGATTTACCAGGATATTTAACAAGAAAAAGCATTTTTGTGAATTTGAAAGGGAACCTGGAAGCATATTTTTACTCACTTTGATAATTGTTTTTATGTAGTCACTGAGAGAATTATCCACAAGTTAATTATAAAGCTAAACAAAATAACACTCCCCTACGTAGACTGATAGACCGACAGGCAGACAGACAAACACACACGATAAGTGAACACTTGGGCTCTTTGGAGAGAAAGGCAGATACAGGCAATAGTGCACTGTTTTGAAATACCCAGTTTGGCCCAGTTACTTTGATACTCCTCTGCTGTTTTTCGTGTGGATCTGACTGGTGAGCATAAATTAGATGTAAATGGCCCATATGCCGTTTGTCATAAAGAAGGTAGCGATACTCCAAACTAGGTTTGTGATGCTCTCAGGTAACCAGGGGTGGCATGATTGGATGGATGAAGTCTCCCACAGACTCTTTTGATACAGACATTAGTCAGGAGACCTGATCTGCAAGGAGGGAACTCTCACTAAGTTAGGACTCAGTAGCAGCTGAGGAAAGACGTTTACATGTTTTAGGGCAGCAAATGGTCAGGTTTTCCCGCTTATTTCCTATTCAGATTCACGTCCAGTTTTTCCTGAGCACTGCAGAAAACACTTAGCCCTGTCTTCTCTGAGCTCATTGAATGTGGGACATGGGGCAGAACAGAATGGGCTCATTCTCCAGGTTTGCTCATTTGCATGCGTGTTTTATTAGGTCTTCAAAGAAGCAGCTCATGGAGAGCAATACCAGAGCATTTACGTGTGTGTGTGTCTGTCAGTGCATATACGAGTGTGGATGTGGTGGAAATGTTACATTTTGAGCTGTTTGTGCTCACTTGGAATGAGTGGGATGAGATGTTTTATATGTAAGCCACTCAGTGTGCCCTTGATTAGGTACTCTGGGGTTACTCAGAAGTTTAATGTGTAGTTTATGAGTTTGAGGGACTCACACAATCTATTTGGGGAGATAACAAAAGAAGTTTACAATCATTGTTGAATAGTATATAGCACAGAAGTCTGAAAATGGGGTTTCTTGTATACTGATATTGTCAGAGAAGACTTCTTAGAGGAATGAAACTTAAATTTTAGAATTAAATTTTAATCAATTTCAATCTTTTATTGATTTTCCCCCATCTCTGTGCTCAGTAATAAGACTAAAATGTGGGTTATGAATAACAAGCTACTCTGGTATAATTCTTTTTGTATAGATGAGGTACAGCCATGTACCTTTTTGATAATTGTGTTTTATAAGAAGCACATTATAACCACATCTCTCTTTTTGTCTCTCTCTCTTTAAAACAAAATAGTCTTAAAATTTGCTTGGTTAAAATTTTGTTTCCCCTGTAGACTTCTGTAACTGAGGATGTTCTTAAGGAATTTCTTTTTCTTTCTTGAGGGTGTTGTTCAGGGAAAGGAGTACAAGAGCATTTCTTTAAACAATGAATGTCAGCTAATGGTAGCAATTATTCTAACAGCACAATGTTCAAATTTGCAGTTTGGGCTATAGAAAAATAATCCTGTACCATTTATTGGATTGTAGAGTATCCAGAATTTATGCCTCTAATAAACTTTTATGTCTGTGGTGTAGAGGGTTGCTTTTGTCTTTGCCTGGATTCAGTCACACAGAATGGAAACATGACAACGTATAGTCATTAGAAGTGCAATCAAAACGACACATCAATTGAACAAGCTCATATTTAGTGAGGTCTGTACTTTATGTCTGTGTTCAAGGATAAGAGAAAAGAAGCACCAGGGCTCCATTATGTTCTTCTGTTTTCATCTCACAGGCGAGGAGCTCAGGAGGTCTGTTGTTCATCATTCCTGGATAACATCAAAGTCTGTTCTGGCAAAGCTGTTGATAATTGGTGGGCAGGATAGGCCTTGATGACCCTTGAGAACACTTGTATTGCTGCTGCCTGAAAAGTATTTCTCCCCCTTACAAAGCATTTTATCTGAAAACAATTGTGTTTGTCGACATTGGTCTACTTTAAAACAGAAAACTCTGACAATCTGTAAATGAGTAACAGTTTCCCTATGAAATTATTTTCCTCCATATTCACATTTTTCTTGTAAAAGCTCATAATCACTGTTCTCTTCAAAGCCAAGTGGATGCTAAGGGTTGGGGGGGGCGGGGGGAAGGCAGGTCACAGAGGTGCATCCTTGTAATCCCAGTGACTTGTGAAGTGGAAGCAGGGGGATCACAAGTTTGAGGCCTTTAGAGGCCAGAGGCAGTCTGCATAATTTAGCGAGACCCTGTTTCAAAATAAAAAAATTAGAAAGATGCTAAGATTGCAGCTTAGTGGTAGAGTGCTTGTAAAAGTATGCATGAGGCCATGGGTTCAACCCCCTAGAACTGCAAAAAAAGAGCATATTTCTTTTGCTTTTTTATTTTTGTTTTTCTTTTTAGGCAGAGCATAAATAGGATCCAGTTGAAGTACTGATTACTCTGACCCTATTTTGCACTTCCTATTTACTATAAAAATAATCTATATTTATGAAAATATTTAGATTATCCTGAAAGTTTGAGATTTTATTGCATATTGAAGAATATAACGTTTATTCATTTCTTCATACTTATTCATTTATTCATGCATGTGTTCATTCACTTAGAGAACATTCATTTAGTACCTACAAGTTCCAGGTACTTATTAGATGATGAGACACTATGTACAAAAACAAAGCAGGGTAATATCAGTCCTAGCTGGACAGGGCTGCTATTTTACTGTGTGAAGGAGGAAGTGGTGGATATTTGGGCAGAGGCTTGATGCTGGAGGTGGTGTTGACTGTGCCAACATTTTGGAGGATAGGTAGAAATGGACAGACCATTAAGGGCAAAGGCCCTGAACTAGAATGTTCTGGATAAGTCCCAGTAACAGTGAGTGGGCCGGCATCACTGGGTGAGGCTAGTGCTTTGCTAAATAGTGGTAAGTGAGGTCAGCAAAATAGTTGGGGGTGGCACAGGAGGAACACATCTTGGACAGGTCCCTGAGGGCCATAGAAAGGTCTTTGGCTTTTACTTTTAGTGAGATGAAGCCTTTGGAGGATCTTGAGCAGAAGCTGGGAGGCCCTGACTTCTGTTTTAGCAAGTTCATTCTACCTGCTGTGTGGAAAACAGGCAGGCAGGGGCAGGGGCAGAGGCAGGGGACTTGTTAGGAGGGTTAGCCAGGAAAGAAATTATGGTAAACTGGATCAGGTTTGTGAGTATGAGGAAGTCAGATGCTAGGTATATTTTAAAGGTCACACCTGTAGGGGTTTTATCATTTTTGAACATGATTAGGGTATAAGATAAGATAATTCTAGGACGTGGGAGATGGGAGTCAAAGATGTTTCTAGAATTTTTAGTCTCAGCAACTGGTTAGGTAAGATTGTTTCATTGAGCACATACTTATGCTGGACACTATTCCATGGGGTTTACAGCTAATAATGCCTTGTTCCTCATTGTAAAAATATCTTTTTCCTTATAAAACCCCTGGAAACACTTATATTTAATAAAATACATAAATATTAAGTGTAAGCTCAAGGATATCAAGTGTAAACTTGAGAAATTTATATATATATGTGTGTGTGTTTGTGTTTATTTATGTAACTTCCACTTTTATTCAAAGATATGTGACATTTTCAGCCTTCAGAAATTCTTCTGCTAAATGTACCACTATTTTACTCTTATCACCATGGATTATCACCATAGTTTCACCTATTTTTGAACTTCATATAAATGGAATCATGCTATATTATTTTTAATAAAGTTTTTCTTTTATTAACTGCTATCGAATTTACATACCATTAAGTTCATCTTTTCAGGTGAAAAGTAGTTTCAGGTGAAACTACAATTTAGTAGGTCTTGGTATATTTTCAAGCTTTTCCAACTATCATCACTTCCTAATTCTAGAACATTTCCATCATCTTCAAAAGATAAAGACATTTGCAGTCACTCCCCATCCCTACCACCCCCGGCAACTACTAATCTACTTTTCATTCCTATTATTGTTGTTGTTATTGCTAGGTGCCATTGAGTCGGGTCCAACTCATAGCAACCCTCATAGAGTTTTCAATGGCTGATTGTTTCGGGGTTGTTTTGGGAGTAGATTGCCACATCTTTCTCCCATTTTTGAGGTGGTGGGGATCAAACCTGGGTCCTCAGAGAGTACAGAGCAGCACTGTACCAACTGAACTAAACCCCAGCCTGATTTCATCTCTATAGATTTGCCTATTCTGGACATTTCATATGAATGTTGTTATTATTAGGTGGTGTTGAGGCAGGTCTGACTCATTGCAAGCCTATGTACAACAGAACAAAACATTCCCCGACACTGTGCCATGCCTGGCACTATATCAGTGCTTCTCTGCTATTCATAGGGTTTTCAATGGCTGATTGTTTGAGGAGTGGGCTGCTGGGTCCTCAAGCCTTCAGCACCCAGTATTCCTGGGCATTTTCCCATGCAAGTACTAACCAGGCCTAACTCTGCTTAGCTTCTGAGGTCTGACAAGATTGGACACCAGGATGTTGTTGTTAGGTGCCGTTGAGTTGGTGTCCAACTCATAGCGACCCAACGTACAACAGACAAAACACTATTGTTGCTGCTTCTCTGCTATTCATAGGGTTTTCAATGGCAGGTCATTTTTTTTGGAGTGGGTTGCCAGGTCTTTCTCCCAATAGAAAATTTCAATTACAAGTAATAACTTCCAGAGACCTATTGTACAACATGGTCACTATCATTAATAACAATGCCTTGTGTATTTGAAAATTGATAAGAGAATAGTTTCAACTGTTCTTATTAAATAACAACAAAAAATAAGTGTGTGTGGTAATGGATATGTTAATTAGCCTGATTCAGCCATTCCACAAGGTCTACATACATGTGTTAAAACATGTTGTATGCCATAAATAAATATGATTTTTATTTGTCTATTAACAGCAAAAGAAACCTGGTCAATACAGAGGTCCTGCCTTGCTGTTGTTAGGTGCCATTGAGTTAGGTCCGACTCATAGCAACCCTATGTATAACAGAATGAAACATTCCCTGATTCTGTGCCAGACATATGATCTTATTTATGTTTAAGCCCATTATTGCAGATATTGTGTCAATCCATCTAGTGCAGGGTTTTCCTTTTTTTTTGTTGACCCGCCAGTCTCCCAAACATGATATCCTTCTCCAGGGGTTGGTCCCTCCTGACTACATGTGCAAAATAATGAGACACAATCTAGCCATCCTTCCTTCCAAGGAGCACTCTGGTTGCACTTCTTCTAGGACAGATCTGTTGGTTGTTTTGGCAGTCCATAGTATACTCAATATTCATCTCTAGAACCATAATTCAAAAGCATCAATTCTTCTCCTGTCTCCCTTGTTCAATGTCCAACTTTCACAAAGTGCACTTTCACATCATGCAACTGGAAATATCATGGCATGAGTCAGGTGCATCTTCATCTTTAGTGTAACATCTTTACTTTTCAATACTTTAAAGAGAACTTTTGCCATAGCTTTTCCCAAAGCAATGCATCTTTTGATTTCTTGATTGCACCTTCCATGGGTGTTGCTTAGAACCAAGTAGAGCAAAATTGTTGATAACCTCAATCTTTTCTCCATTTATTATGAAGTTGCATACTGTCCCAGTTGTGAAGATTTTTGTCTTGTTGATGTTGAGTCTCAATCCATACTGAAGACTATGTTCTTTGATCTTCATCAGTAAGTGTTTCAAATCTTCTTCACTTTCAGCAAGCATAGTTGTGTCATTTGCATAATGCAGGTTGTTAATGAGTCTTCCTCCAATCTTGATGCCACATTCTTCTTCATAAAGTCCATCTTCTCGGATTATTTGCTCAGCATAGAAATTGAGGAGATATGGTGAAAGGATACAGCCCTGACGCACACCTTTCTCAATTTTAAACCAAGCAGTGTTTCCTTGTTCTGTTCAAACGACTGCCTCCTGATCCATGTACAGATTCCTCATGACTGCAATTAGGCGCTCTGGTATTCCCATTCTTTGCAGGGTTATCCATAATTTGTTATGATCCACACAGTCAGATGCCTTTGCATAGTCTATAAAACATAGGCATCTTTCTGATATTCTCTGCTTTCAGCTAAGATCCATCTGACATCAGCAATGATGTCCCTGGTTCCCTGCTCTCATCTGAATCTGGCTTGATTTTCTGGTAATTCCCTGTCTATATCCTGTTGCAGTCACTTTTGGATGATTTTTAGTAAAATTTAACTTGCATGTGATATTAATGATATTGTTCGATAGTTTCCACATTCAGTTGGTTCTCCTTTCTTGGGAATAGGCACAAATATAGATTTCTTCCAGTCAATTGTCCAGGTAGCTATTATCCAAATCTTTTGGCATAAACATGTTAGCACCTCCAATGCTGCATCTGTTTTTTGTAACATCTCTATTTGTATTCCATCAACTCCTGAAGCCTTGTTGTTTGCCAATTCCTTCAAGGCCGCTTCTACTTCATCCTTCAATACCATTGGTTCCTCTTCATGTGCAGCCTCTTGAAATGGTTGGTCATCTACCAATTCTTTTTTGTATAAAGACTCTGTATAAGCATGCAGGCGTGAGGCCCTGGGTTCAACCCCCAGTACCACCAAAAAAAAAAAAAAAAAGCCTTTGTATACTCCTTCCATCTTTTTTTGATGTTTCCTGTACCTACTGGCAAAGGCAGCAAGAATTACCATCATTTAGAAATTGTGTGGAATCTTCTTTCTTTTCAGTTCTCCCAGCATTTGAGAACTTTTGAAGTTGTATTCTTCAGTAGTCCTGTTAAACTTCTGAGCTAGAAATGAAAATGAATGCACTGCTGTCAGGCCAGGCCCTGCCAGGCTGAGATGGTGCCGCCTTGGTCTTGGGTACAGCTGGCATCGGAGCTACATGTGCCCCAAGCTTGTTTCCTCAGCAGGAACCCTTTCCTCCTCAGCCTGAGTGTCTTGACTCACATTTTTTATTAGATCAGTAGCTGAGTGCCACTCAGTTGCAAGTTCTTTTGAAAACAACAGGAGTGCAATGGACAATATAGACAATTAAGCCTTTTCTATTTTGGTTTTTCCAGCACTGGGCATTTGAACTTAAGGCTTCATGGCATATACTAGGTATGTGCTCTACCACTGAGCCATAACCCAGCCCCTTTTTTGTTTTTTATTTTTGACACAGACTCTTGTTAAGTTGCTCAGGCTGCCTCTGGTCTTGAACTCAAGATCCTTCTGCCTCAGCCTCTCAAATGCTGGGATTATAAGCATCTCTGCCAGGTCTGGCCAAAATAAACCTTTTCTAAATGTGATATTTAAAACAATTTGGTGACAATGGTAGCAGAAGTGGTGCCACCATACTCATTGTCATTCTTTTTTGCCTTTTCTCTAAGACAGAAGAAGAAATGGTAATGTTAGTGTAAGCACTTGCTATTTACATCTTTTGTAATATGTTTTCCATTATAAGGACAAATTTGAGCTTCATCTAGGAGGCAATATAGCATCAGTATAAGGCCTTAATATGTAGTTCAAAATAAATTTGATTTCTTCCCTGGAAAAATGAAAAAATTTTGTTTAGAAATATGTTGCTTTAAAAGTTTTATAAAAGTAATAAAAAGTACAAAGTGAAAATCATTTCCCTTCTCTGCAACACTTATTTTCATTCTTTGGGGATAACCACTGTTCATAGTTTTTCTCTTCAGAATCTTTAATCAGACCTATGAAAGCATTGTGTAGACATGCATGTCTTTATAGTAGGGGGATCTTGTTATACAGTGCTGTGCAGCTTGCTTTTTTCACTTTGCAATGTAGCACAGACTTCCTTGTGTACATGTGTTGATCTACCTTGTTCTTGTCTTTTAAAAATGGTTATTTCCTTTTATCTACTGTTTTTAAAGTAATGAATTGATATTTTAGCCTTCAAAGATGACCAGTACATTTAAGAAAATAATTATGAACTCATGGCTTTAACATGTGTTGTGTTTTAATTAAATGTTGTCATTAATTTTGATGCTCAAATATACTCATCTTTGTTCAGACTCTCTTCAAATCTTTTTGACATGGCACCGTTATTCTTTCCTTACTTCCTTACTTTCAGATATGACAAGATATGCCAGGCTATTATTTTCTTCAAATTAAAATTAAGCTATAGATTAAGCATCAATTTTATTTTGTGCTATGTTTAGGACAATTTATCTCATTGGGTGATTTTTTTTTCTTTTTCTTTTATTTTGGTGGTACTGGGAGATTGAACCCAGGGCCTCATACTTGAATGCTTTGCAAGGGCTGTACCACTGTGCTGCACCCCCAGCCCAGTTTTTTATCTTTTTAGATGGGGCCTAGGTTATATAGGCTGCCTCTGGTCTCAAACTTGCAATCCTCCTGCCTCAGCCTCCCGAGTCACTGGGATTATAGGCATGTGGCTCTCATTGGGTTTAACCAGACTTACCTGCTGCAACCCTGGGGTGTCTTATCAGTTAATTATCAAATATTTTTGAGAGCTGCCATGTACAGAGATGTCAGGTAGATCTTGTGATATAGGAAACAAGTCACTCCAGTGTTCCCCTTCCCACATACCAAGCAACCACAACCAAAACAACTAAAGTAAATCCTTATCCCATCTTTAAAGCTTATCTTTCATCTTAAGACTATTTATGAGAAGACATTGATCTATAGAAAAGTAAGTAATTGAGGGCAGTGTACAAATATCACAATTAATTTTTTTCAGTTTTATTGAACAGTAATTTTTATACAATATAATTCACTCATCTTAAGGCTATAGTTCAACAAGTTTTGATGAATGTATACAATGGTGTGATCAACACCATAATCAGCTATCCGTCAGTCTATAATGTTCCTTCACTTTTGCCATCAGTCCTTGTCCCCACCCTAGTTTCAGATAATCATTGACCTCCTTTTGGATGCTACAGTTTTGCCTTTTCGTGAATTCGTAGTAGCAGCATCATAGAGTATCAAGTCTTTTATGTCTGGTACTTGTTTCAGTCAGTCTGATGTTTTGGGGACTGACTCATCCATGCTCTTGTATATATCAGTAGTCCATTCCTTTTTGGACATACCACTCCATTTGAAGTTGAACATTTGGGTTGTTTCCCTGTTTTTTTTTTTTTGCTATTATGATTAATGCTGATGGATATTCACATACAAGGCTTTGTGTGGACATATGTTTTAATTTTGTTGGGTGGATACCTTGGAATGGCATTACTGGGTCATGTAAGTGTATGTTTAGGTTCTCAAGAAAATACTAAAATATTTTCCAAGGTAACTGAAGTATTTCTATTTATACCATCAATGTATGAGGATTCTGGTTATTTCCACATCCTCATCAATACTTTGTCATTCCTTTTAATTTTAGCCATTCTATTGGGTGTGTAATACTACATAATGGCAGTTTTAATTGCATCTTTCTATGGCCAATGATATTGAGTATCTTTTAATGTTGGCCTTCTGTGTGTGTGTGTGTGTGTGTGTGTGTGTGTGTGTGTGAAATGGCTGTTCAAATCTTATTGGATTATTTTTCTTCTTTTGTAACAGTACTTTTTGTATTCTGGATATGAGTCCTCTGTTAGATAGATACTTGCCTTTGAAAATTAATTTTAAATCCCACCAACATTTACCAATGAAAGGAGGAAAAGAAAATTAATTCTAAGTTGCATTTTGATAAGAAGATATCCAGCTCATTTATGTTTTTATTTGAAATACAAAAGACATAATCTTGTTAAAAGAAAATAATATATATTCTTTAGAGAAAGTTTATCATCATGAAAAGGAGGAAGAAAGTAAGGAGAAGGTTCTGAGAACAAATAAAGGAAATATTGGAGACAGAGAACTAAGAGATTATAAAAGAAGAAAATGATTAGGGAAAAGGAGATAAAACCACAAATAGATATGTGTTGAGAGAGGGCACCTAAGAAATAGACGAAGAGAATAAGAAGCAAATTTAGAGTTATAGTGAAAAGAGAAACGGTATGAAAGGAGG
Source organism: Pedetes capensis (assembly GCA_007922755.1). Lineage (NCBI taxonomy): Eukaryota > Metazoa > Chordata > Mammalia > Rodentia > Pedetidae > Pedetes > Pedetes capensis. Next base: position 11,930 of record VMDO01026199.1, on the reverse strand, counting down.
AAGCAAAAAAACGCGAGAAGAAAATGTCCCAATCGTTCCTTTCATTTCTTGAATTCTGCCTACCACACCAGCTTCTCTGTTATCTGATCTTGCAGTTGCCCACTTTTCATGTCCAGCTTGCTTCCAGGAAGGCCCTCCTTGCCACCTGTATTACAATTCTTTAATATTTTATTGCTCCACCTTTCAAACATACAAAATAGCTGGGTTGAGTCCTTCCCATCTTTAGTGTATAAAAACACAGACCCTGAAGTCACTTGTTTGGGTCTGGATTCTTGCTCTGCCACTTCCTGGCTTTGTGACCCTAGACAGAACCTAACCTTTAGAATATCTAGTTTCATGATCTGTAAAATGGGAACACTATTAATACCTATCTTAAAATTTTCTATGGAGATTAAAGATTCTATATGAAGCTGTGATCATGCTTGACACAGTGCTTAGTCATTATAGATATTATTATATATATTATAGATATTATTTGTGTGTATGTGTGTGTGTGTGTGTGTGTGTGTGTGTGTTTTGGAGGTGGGGATGTATTTTGGCTATGCCTTCCACCTTTGGCTCTCTGTTTATCTTCTTTTAATTAGGTAATACCTTGCCAAACTAAAATACTTACATGCAAAATATCAAAAACATCATGCTTTTGAAACTCCAAGATATAAACACAACTGTATTTGTTCATCTAGAATGCAAAGTTGGAAGTAATAATAATGAATATTTACATAGTATGTGTATAGTGAGCATTTTAACCTAGTACTGACAGATATCTAGTAGTAGAAAACTTGCAGGGTCCAGGGCTGGAATTTCCTGGTTTCTGGTATGCTGAGATGCCAAACCAAACCACTGTTTGATAAATACAGCTGAGGTGGGTGAGGTACCTGAACTTTTTATGTAAATGCAAGATGAGAATTCTACTCCTTTCATACCAAATTACCTCTGCTATAATTTCCATGGAAAAGCAGAAGGTGATATTTGAAGGGACCTCCTTCCAATATCCTTCCACACCATTTCTCCCTGCCTCTGTTTCAACACAACATGATGAGTAAAGGTTTACTTACCTGTGAGAATTTGTAGTGTTTGGATTTTTGTCAGTTGTTGGCAAGTTTTCCCTTACATTGAGCTAATCTTTGTTTTGATCCTTGATCAATATGTTGTTGTTGTTGTTAGGTGCCATCGAGTTGGTATCCGACTCATAGCGACCCTCATAGGGTTTTCATTGGCTGACTGTTTCGGGGTTGCCTTGGGAGTGGATTGCCAGGCCCCTCTCCCATTTTTGCGGTGCTGGGAATTGAACTCAGGACCTCAGAGATTGCAGCGCAGTGCTCTCAAATGAGCTAAATCCCAGCCCTTGATCAACATAGAGAGAAAAATTCACGCTTTTTTACCTGTGGTCCCTCAGTTATATAAAGTGTGATTACGTAACTGTTTTCTTTCTACTATGTACCATTTCCTAGGTCCTATGAATGTTCTCCAAATAGCATGACTTCTGTATTTTGCTTGCTTGCTGATTCTTCTAAGTCTGGATACAGGCTAATTTGTTAAAATGTCACTTAAGCTGGCTGAGGTGGCTCACACCTATAATCCCAGTGACTTGGAAGTTGGAGGCAGGATTGCAAGTTTGAGGCCAGAGGCAGCCTGTATAACTTAACAACACCTTGTCTCAAAATAAAAAAGTGAAAATATGAGCTGGGGCTGCAAACATATGTGAGGCTCTGGGTTCAATTCCCTTGGTACTGGGGAAAAAAAAAAAGATGGCACTTAAAATATGGCACAGTAATCTGGGCTTCTGGTTGAGGTCCCATTCCTTTATCAAACAGCCTAAAATGGGTAGCCTCAGTTGTTCAGCCCTTATAGCACAGTGTTCATGTATTTTATTTTGGCGTCACTATATGTTATCATACCAGGACACTTTTGAGAGTGAAAAGAGACACAATCATTAAGCTCAGGCAGCAGGCATAAACCAGTAACATCTTGCATACACAGGGATGCATGGTCACTGTATTAATTAGTTTTCTGTTGGTATGCCAAAATACCTGAATGTGGGTATATATAAAGAAAATAGTTTTATTTAGTTCACAGTTTTGAAGGACCAACTGCATGGCAGCAACATCTGCTTGGCTCTAGTGAGGGCCCTCTTGGCTATACTATATCATGGTGAATGATATCACGGTGGGAGCACATTCAAGATGAAGAGAGCACATGGAGAGATAGCAGGTCCGAGAGTAGGGAAGAGCCAGTCTTATTCTTTTATAACCTTCTCTTGAGAACTAATCAAAGTCCCATAAGAACTACCTTAATCCCTTCCAAGGGAAATATCTTCAATGACCTAATTATTTCCCTGAAAGCTCCATCTCTTAAAAGGTCCTATCACCTCTTAACATGGCCACATTGGGGCCCAAGCTCATAACACATGAACCCATAGGTAACAAACCACATCCAAACCGTAGCAGTCACTCTAATTATATTAGGTTGAACTGATGTCTAAGGTCAAGGCCTAATTTTTTTTTGTATTAATTGCTAATAGCCCTGGTGCTTGCCTCTATCATATACTTAAATAGTTGTTTTTTTTTTCCTGAACTTCATATTTGTGGTCATATAAAGTATAATTGTGCTAATGTTTGTCTTGTGGAGATTATTTAAAATTTAGATTTTTATCTGTTCAATTAGCTATTCTCTCCAGTCTACATCTGAAAATTTAACAAACAGTTTTCCTGCATATTCTCCTCATTGTTGATCATCTAAAAGGTGACTTTCTTCAGATCCTCAGCATCTATCCACCTCATCCTCATGGAGCTGTTAAACTCCAGAAGTGAACTAAGATAAAAAAAATCTGAGGGTGTTCCCTTGTCAGGTATTCCCATCTTAATAGGAGACCAAAAAGAATGTAAAACTTTCAGAAGATAAAGAATAGATACCTAGTGATTGTTTCTTAGGTGACTTTGTTGGACTTTACTTTTGCAAACAGGTTCAGAGCCTTTTCCATTTACCAGAATACAGATGCTGAATGTAGAATTGCATACAAACACGTTGACTAATAAAAGATAGTAGCTGATTGATGGTACTGTGGGAAAGATAGAGGTCAAATAGAGTGGGAGTAAAAAGGAGGAAGATCTTTTTAATAGAGCATTTGCCTGCTCCACTGAAATTGCATATGTGAAAATTCCACAGGATGATTAATAAAAGGACCAGTCTTTGTGTATTTCAAAAGGCATTTATGTAGCCAGGAAAAGTTGCCTTGGTCTTGGTTTCTTCTCTTCTTGATCACAGTGCTTATATACATTTATTTATTTATTTATTTTTGGGCTGAGGTTTAGCTCAGTTGGTAGAGTGCTGCTCTGCACTCTTGGAGGCTCTCAGTTCCATTGCCAGCACCACAAAAACAGAAAGGACATGGCAATCCACTCCCGAAGCAATCCCTAAACAATCAGCCATTGAAAATCCTATGAAGGTTGCTACGAGTTGGACTCCACTCATCAGCACCTAACAACAACAACATTTATTTTTATTCATGTACATTTAAAGTTGACTTAGCTTAATCTGTGCTCATGTGTAGTCCTCTAGCATAGAGACTTCTAAACACTTTTTATTACAACTTTCCGAAACAGATGTATTTTACATTTTAATCCAGCTTGTATGTGCCTGCACAGACACACACCCCAGCCCACAGAAGTAAAGGTTTCTTGAAAAGATACTTGCTACTTGCAATTTCCATTTCCATTTTCTTCTTCTTTCCATCCCTCTTTCTTTTTTCTTTCTCTTCCCTTCAATTCCTTTCCATTCTATTGAAAAAGGACTCAAAGCCACTTAGGAGGCAGAGGCAGAAGGATCACAAGTGCCAAGCCAGAGGCAGCCTACCTAATTTAGTGAGACCCTGTCTCGAATTAAGAAATTTAAAAAAATGGTCTGGGGGTGCAGCTCATTGGCAGAGCACTTGCAAAGCATGCATGAGGTCCTGGGTTCAACTCCCACCAGTATGGTAGTGGAGTGGGATGTGGAGGGAAAAGGACTCATTCAGAGCAAATACATTGATTTCAAACCTGGCTTACACAATTACAGTTTGTAGAACTACTCTAAAGTTGCTGTCCATGGACTCCTAAATTCTCTACAGATGGTGGTAATAACCGAAACAAAGCTAGACTCACTTGAGCAAGAATCTACAATGATAGGGGTGAATAGGACTCCATGATATTTTTGTTCTTATGCATGAATTTCTTCTCACAGAGGAACTAGTATAACAAACTGATTTTGTTTTAGGTTTTCCATATAAGAACAGCAATTAATTCAGCAATAGGAAAGTGAACAGCAAGCAATTTTCAATCTAAATGTCTCTATTGCATAATTATTACTTGGCATGAAATATCCTATGTTAGGCTTTTTAAATTTAAAAATGTAGACCGGGGAGTTATTATTCCCGTGCTAAAATTGGTGTGAAAAGGGAAGCCTATCTCAATAAAGTTAGCTTACCTGTATTAATGGTTTAGTTGTTCACCTATTAGAAAATGATTGTTTTCTGATTGGAGGGCTTGAGGTCATAAAATTCCCTATGTATTTCTGGCTTACTTTCATATTGCTTTTGTTGTGTTCATAGTTACAGATGTTCAGATAGTCTCTTTCTAATATATTTTTGGGTACTTCTCTCAGAATTCAAAGCTAGGAAAAGCTATACTGTCTTGTTATGTATTTTAATTTCAGTGAATGTACTTAGGTGTATTTTTTAGTTTTAATTTGATAAATGTCGAGGATTCCCTATAAAATTACCAAGATGGGCTTTGAGACAGGTTGATCTGTATTAGGCCTAAAAACTGCTTGTGAGACTTTAGGACTGATCTCTGAAACATTCTGAATTTCTTTTTCCTCATTTAAAAAAACTAGTTGCTTACCTCAAAGAGTTTATAAAAGAGTTCAACCCTTGATATATAAAGGAGATATCACAGAAACATATATTTAAACATATATATTATAAATACATATTTTATATTTTATATATGTATGTATAAATTCATTTCCTTTTCCTTTGGGTCTGACACTTGTGTAATGAAAATTAGAAACTTGTATTTTATTTCTGAATCAGTCTGTTCATTACACTTTTTTGATTATCAGTATTAATATGGCACTCTGAGAATGGGAAAATTAATTGAAAAATTATACAGTATGATTTTCTGATAGCAAATTTCACTTATGTCTAGTGTAATGGTTTGCTGAATGCTGAAATTCAAACCTTAACAAGAGTATGAATTAGCCTTAATGCACTTGAGTTTTGTTTTTCTCTGCTCCAAATGAAGCTTTGTTCTAGAGAATTTATTCATTAATGTTTGAATCAGGTAATTAATCTCTTTGAGACTAAGATTTTGTAACATTTTTATTGATGTTTTAGCATTTTTAAAAATTATATATACACAGAAAATTTCCCATGAAAAACCATTAATTATTTTCTTTTGAAGTATAACTATTGTGTATATGTGTGTACATATATATGTATGTGTATATATATGTGTATATATATATATATATATATATATATATATATATACATATATATATTCTCTTCATATTTTTCTAGAAGTTGTGCTGTATTGCAAGACTATAGTAGGCCAAGAAGTAAAGTGTCTCTTACTGTTAGGCCAGTATTTTTTCTACTCTCTATACTTGCTGAATACATTAAGGATTGAATCTTTAATGGGCCAGTCACTTCAATTATGGGCAAGAGGTGTTAGTAATGTTTGATGATAAACACTACTTTTTGAGGAGATCCTTCTGTGATGATAGAATGAAAGTTGAAGTACAAAGGTTGGAAGGATGCTGTTTGAGGGGCTCTGGGTTGAAGCTGGAATAGATTTGTTCTAAATGGCCTCTAGATGTACATGTAGAATTCTGAGCAGCATTTAATATGAGACAAGATTGTGTCTTAGCATGAAAAAGGTACCCTCCTTCCCAAGGGTACCTTCGCGTGTCAGCAGCACATTGAATCAGGTTCAGAAGTTCAAGTTCCAGCTCAGTTCCTTACCAAATGTGTGGGTTTAAGAAAAGTCTGTTTTCATTTTTGTAGCATGGAGATAATAACCCTGGCTGACTCCTAGGGTGTTATGAAGAGGAAAGGATTTTTTTATTGGCAATATGTAGTGCTCTTCATGGCTTAGAAAGTGCTTCATGATAGTCAACTGTATTGAGCATACTAACTGTGACATTAATGTCTTTACCACCAAAAGTGAGTGCTAGAGATTGGAACTGGAATGTCCCCAGAAGGCCCATGTGTTGAAGGGTTGGTCCAGATTCTGTATCACTATTGAGAAGCAATGAAACCTTTAGGAGGTAGGGCCTAGTGGAAGGAAGTTAGGTTGCTGAGAGCATGCTATTAAATGGACTATTGGGACCCTGGCCTTTTCCTGTCTCTCTCTTTGCTTTCTGGCTTCTACAGGTGAGCAGTTTCCTCTACCACATGCTCCTACCAAGTTACACTGTTTTGCCACAGGCCCAAAGGCAATGGAGCCAAATGACCATGGATTGAACCCTTCAAAACCATAAGCCAGAATAAACCTTTTCCCTATTAGGTTGATTATCTCAGGTATCTTGTCACAGTAATGGAAAGCTTACTAACACTGTCAGGCAGTTACTTCGCAGCACATCCTGTATGTGGTTGAACTTGTTCATATGTATGTATCATTTATTATAATCTAGAAATTCTGTCAGGAAAGATTGAGGCAACTCACTCTCTGAGTTTTTGCTTTATCTCAAAGAATGGAAAGGGTAGTTTTTATCTGAGGCACCTTTGAGTTCTAACAAGCTGGTAGCTACAAAAGACCATTTCTCTTCCTCTTTAGTCGTAAAATAGTTGACTTTTGGCTAGAGGAAGTTTTACTGCAATCTTCCTGGTTGCCAACCAGTGTTTTGTGACTAATTTTAACGTTTGCTAACACACGCAGTAAATTTTCCTTGGTCTTTGTAGCATTCTAGAGCCACATTTTCCTCCTTAGGTAGATGTTTGGATTAAAATTTCCATGTTTAAAACAAAGCATATTCCTTTTAAAACTTCTAAACATAAAGAGTTTTATATAAGCTCTGTATTTTAGGATGTATTTCTTAGAGAAACTGAAAAACAAAAACAGAGTTGCAGCTATATTTTTGGCTAATGAATGCATGGCATTCCCATGATCAACTGTGAATTCTAAATGCTAGTGGATAGTGGCCCTTGTCTTACTGTCCTTTATCCTAGGGAGAATTTTCTTACCATTTATTACCGGGAAAGTCCTAGCTTGCTTGTTTTCATAGAGATCATTGAACCCTGCTGCATCCTCATATCAAAGAGAAAAAGTCTCAGAGCCTCTCCCTTCCCAACTTCCTCCACATGGAGGAAATAAAGCTCTTGACAACCAAGTTCCCTGTAATTAGCATGAGGCAATTTTACAAGCACCCATGAAAGAGCCATTTGTTGGATGTACTCCTTGTTGAATGACAGGCACTTGCTGAAGGTTTAATATGCTTTGCCTCATCTAAATCTCAAGACATCTTTAGGAAGGAAGAAAAGGAGAAAGTTTTTTTTTTCCTCCACCATCCCCAAAGGAGTCTGCTGGCCAAGATATAACTTGAGCTTTATAAATAATAGCTCTGAATGGAGTACTCATGTCAGTTTCTGGGAGGCAGGACCACCTCAGATATTTTAGGAAGTGCTTATATAAGAACCACCACCACCACCACCACCACCACCACCACCACCACAAAACAAACAAAAAACCCCCACATTTTAAAACTGTTTCCATGGGTATTAGAAGTGGAGGTGTAGATTGCTTTCCTGCCAGATTCACATAGAATCAATTGGGGAAATTAGTTCTGTGACTTGGTGTTGCATGTCCTGGAGTTTGTGCACCATATAGTTTGAAGGGCTTTTGTGTTTCTTCCCTTAACTCTCATTGAAATCAGGCTAAAGTGAATACTTCTGGGTGGCTTAATTTGCTTCCATGGCTGTTGGAAAAGAAGTGCTGATTCTAAGCCATTGTTCTTATGATAATATTGTGTGACTTAACATAATCATGTCTTGGGTTACTGACATTTCCTAAACTTCTGTATTTCTGCAGAATTGTTGGCCTCAGGTCTGAAGGTTCAATTTTTAAAAATTTAAGTCAAATGAATTCCTTTTTTGTGCTTTTCTTGTTCTATGATGGAAGATTTCTTTTTATTGGAGTCCTGAAGTGCTGAAGAGGTTGTTACTCAAAAGTAACACAGAGCTGGTTTCTAGTTGGAGAATCCCCTTAAAGCTTTTTCTTAGCATATACACATCCCCAGCACCACAAAAACAGGAGAAGGATGTGGCAGTCCACTCCCAAAATAATCCCTAAACAATCAGCCATTGAAACACTATGAGGGTCGCTGTGAATTGGACCTGACTTGACAGCAACTAACAACAACAATTTTAGAGAATGAGCAGACTGAGGAATATGATGCAGCTAGTTTTAGAAGCAGGGTGAGAAGGGCAGAGGAAACTGAGAATTCTGCATGAAGAAAAAAATGGATTTCTCAAAGGCTTCCCTCAAATTGGTGTTGGAATTCTATCTGCATATTTTAAAAGATACTGAAAAGTAATAGAGATTGTATCCTCAGCTCATTATCATTCTGTTTGAAAAATTTGAGAATTTTATACAAAAACAGCACTATGGCTTTGTACATGCAAGGGCCAAACACTTTGTTTTTAATTGTGCACTCTTGGTGTGTGCTCAGACTTAACCTGAGAACTCTGCTTTTTGTTGCTTCTTGCTGAGGGCTCTGTAAGGGTTTAGTCACCTCTTCAGCTTAGTGAGGCTATTACTGAAAGAATGAGGCAATGTTAATAATAATACCTCCCATTTATAATAGGGCTTCAAAGTTCGTAGAAAACTTTCACATGGATTATTTTTTTGTGCATCTTAGCAGCTTTGTGTATTAGGTGTGGCAGGTATTATTAGCCCATTTATTATGCAGTAAATCAAAAATTTGACAAAATATATGACCAGCCCAAGACTAGTAGATTTTTAAAATGTGTTCTAAAGGAGCAGAGAGGGAAAATTAAACACACACACCCCTTCAGTAATAAAAGTTTCCTTCTTTCTTCCTTCCTTCCTTCCTTCCTTCCTCCCTTCCTTCCTTCCTTCCTCCCTTCCTCCCTTCCTTTCTTTCTTTCTTTTCTTTCTTTTCTTTCTTTCTTTCTTTTGGTAAGACTACGTTGGCCCTATATTCTCTCCTATCAGCTCAAACAATCCTGCAGTCTTTGGTCCCCACACATATTTAGTGTTATATAAAATGAGATGGCATCTGTGAGATATTGCTGAGGGGGGACAGTAAAAATAAGGCCCTGCAATGGAAAGGGATTTGTAATTGAAAGCTGTGTGTGGCAGGCAGAGTGGGCGGAAGCCTCTTCATCTGACCAACTTCATCTTCTCCCTCCATCCTGTCCAGTAGGTTCTTAAGCCTGCTTTCTTAACTGTCTTCTTTGAAATCCATGGCTTCCCCCAAACTCCTGTCCAGATCAGCTTGGATCACTGCTGTCTCTTGTCACACTGGCCGTGGGCTTTTGTGCCTCATGCACATGTCTTCTTTCACATGTTGTGAGAGCTTAAACCTCTAAGCAGTCACCATTGTCCATGGGCTACACTCTATGTTCCTTAGCTGAGGACTTAACACTGCAGATCCTGATCTCAGCCTTCTGCTGCATTTTCATTTCACAGCCAAGGTGCTAGTTTTCTTCCATGGTTAGCATGCTGTTAGCCCTCTTCTCTGCCTTTGTATAGCTCTTAGCTGTTTGGAATGCTTACCTCTCTGCATTTGAGTCCCCTTGCTGATCTCCTCTGCTGGGTGAGGTTTGCCACATGCGTCTTTGTGCCAATAGCAACTTCTGCAGAACTCTGGTGTGAAACCTCAAGTAGCCTGTGAGTTTTCTGAGGATGAGGTCTGAGTCATGACACCTAGCAGCACAGGGCAGGATCCCCTATGGGGGATCATAGTGAACATTGTTGGCTGGATGCTTTTTGTTGCTTCACAGTGCCTTCAGCCACATGACCAGGAGCAATGGGCCACAACACAGAGTGTATTTGCTAGCTACACAGATACCAGTAACTAGGAGTGCTATTGGGGTGGTCTGGAATTTACAAAAATCATTTTCTCTACCAAAAGAACATTTCTTAATGAACTTAATTAGGAAACTGTAGTTGTGGAAATCAACACTTTTTTTCTCTTTTCACATATGAATGAATTGAGAAGTTTAGACTGCAGATTGTTGTTGTTGTTAGGTGCCGTCTAGTCGAGTCTAACTCATAGTGACCCTATGTATAGCAGATCGAAACACTTGCCGATTCTGTGCCAGGCAAACGATCTTATTTATGTTTAAGCACATTGTTGCAGACACTGTGTCAATCCATCTGGTGGAGGGTTTTCCTCTTTTGTGTTGACCTGCCACTCTTCCAAACATGATGTCCTTCTCCAGGGATTGTTCTCTCCTGACTACATGTCCGAAATATGTAAGATGCAGTCTGGCCATTCTTGCTTCCAAGGAGCACTCTGGTTGCACTTCTTCTAAGACAGATTTGTTGGTTCTTTTGGCAGTCCATGGTATATTCAATAGACGTCTCCAGCACCACAATTCAAAAGCATCCATTCTTTTTCTGTCTCCCTTGTTCAGTGTCCAGCTTTCACAACTATATGATGCCACTGAAAATACCATGGCATGAGTCAGACGCACCTTCATCTTCAATGTGACATCTTTGCTTTTCAATACTCTAAAGAGATCTTTTGCCACAGCTTTTCCTAGAGCAATGCGTCTTGTTTTCTTGACTGCTGCTTCCACGGGTGTTGATTATAGAGCCAAGCAAAGCAAAATCTTGGACAACCTCAACCTTTTCTCCATTTATTGTGAAGTTTTGTGCTGACCTAGTAGTAAGGATTTTTGTTTTGTTGATGTTTAGTCATAACCCATGTTGAAGGCTATGATCTTTGTTCTTCATCAGTAAATGTTTTGAATCCTCTTCACTTTCAGCAAGGAGAGTTGTGTCATCTGTATAACGCAGGTTGTTAATGAGTCTTCCTCCAATCTTGATGCCACGTTCTTCCTCCTAAAGTCCAGCTTCTCGGATTATTTGCTTAGCGTATAAATTGAAGAGATAGGGTGAAAGTATTCAGCCCTGACGCACACCTTTCTCAACTTTAAACCACGCAGTGTTTCCTTGTTCTATTAGAACAACTGCCTCCTGGTTCACGTACAGGTTTCTCATGAGTACAATTAGGTGTTCTGGTATTCCCATTTTCCAAAGTGTTATCCATAATTTGTTATGATCCACACAATCAAATGCCTTTGCATAGTCAATAAAACATAGATAGACATCTTTTTGATATTCTCTGCTTTCAGCTAATATCCACCTGACATCAGCAATGATGTCCCTGGTTTCCCGCTCTCTTCTGAATTCTGCTTGATTTCCAGTAATTCCGTGTCTATATACTGCTTCAGTCGCTTCTGAATGATCTTTAGTAGAATTTTGCTGGTGTGTGATATTAATGATATTGTCCGATATTTTGCACATTCAGTTGGATCCCCTTTTTTGAGAATAGGCACAAATATGGATCTCTTCCAGTCAGTTGGCCAAGTAGCTGTTTTCCAAAACTGTTGGCATAAACATGTTAACACCTCCAGTGCTGCATCTGTTTGTTGAAACATCTCTATTGGTATCCCATTAATTCCTGGAGGCTTGTGTTTCACCAGTTCTTTCAAGGCAGCTTCCTTCTACTTCATCCTTCAACACCATTGGTTCCTCTTCATATGCAACCTCTTGGAATGGTTGGTCATCTACCAATTCTTTCTTGTATAATGACTCTGTGTATTCTTCCCATCTTCTTTTGATGTTTCCTGCATCATTTAATATTTTCCCTGTAGAATCTTTCACTACTGCCACTCGAGGCTTGAATTTTTTCTTCACTTC
>VMDO01026198.1:0-27083 GCA_007922755.1 Pedetes capensis | reverse complement strand
TTAACATGTTTATGCCAACAGATTTGGAAAACTGCTACTTGGCCAACTGACTGGAAGAGATCCATATTTGTGCCTATTCCCAAAAAAGGGGATCCAACTGAATGTGCAAACTATCGGACAATATCATTAATATCACACACCAGCAAAATTCTACTAAAGATCATTCAGAAGCGACTGCAGCAATACATAGACAGGGAATCAAGCGGGATTCAGAAGAGGGCAGGGAACTAGGGACATCATTGCTGATGTCAGGTGGATATTAGCTGAAAGCAGAGAATATCAAAAAGATGTCTATCTATGTTTTATTGACTATGCAAAAGCATTTGATTGTGTGGATCACAACAAATTATGGATAATACTTCGGAAAATGGGAATACCAGAACACCTAATTGTGCTCATGAGAAATCTGTACATGAACCAGGAGGCAGTTGTTTGAATAGAACAAGGAAACACTGAGTGGTTTAAAGTTGAGAAAGGTGTGCGTCAGGGCTGTATACTTTCACCCTATCTCTTCAATTTATACGCTGAGCAAATCATCCGAAAAGCTGGATTTTATGAGGAAGAACGAGGAAGAGTGGCAGGTCAACAGAAAAGAGGAAAACCCTCCACCAGATGGATTAACACAGTGTCTGCAACAATGGGCTTAAACATAAATAAGATGGTTTGCCTGGCACAGAATCGGCAAATGTTTCGATCTGCTGTACATAGGGTCGCTATGAGTCGGACTCGACTTGACGGCACCTAACAACAACAACAACAACAACATAAATTGTGCTCTTCATTAACACCCTGTATCTTTATTGGATTTCCAACATTTTTTCTTCAAATGTGTAGCCCTTTCTTTACTTCTAGTTTCTCTTGTCCTCCTTGGTGCTTTGAGAAAAACACTCTCAAATCCACAATCCATGTCACTGAATCAACTGTCCACAGAGTTTTTCTGGATGCTTAGTGATGCTGCTGTTTATGCTGAGGATGTAGCTCATTGGCAGAGCACTTGCCTAGCAAATAGGAGGCACTGGGTTCAATCTCTAGCACTGCAAAATATAAAAATAAATGAAAAATAAAATTCTGCTGTTTATGTCTTCAGACTGTTGACCCAACGTCAAGCTCCATTTTGACCACATTTGGGTTTTCATCATAGTTTTCAGAGTCATTATTATTTAAAACAAAATGAAAACAACAACAACAACAACAACAACAACAAAAACCTTTACATATCTCCAGATGTGGTGCACACATGTGGTCCCACCACTTGGGAGGCTGAGGCAGGAGGATTGCAAGTTCGAGGCCAGCATGGGCTAGGTAGCGAAACACTGTTAAAAAAACAAAACAAAACAAAAGGCAACAACAAAAAATCTGCCTCTGTTTCCTTGAGTAAGTATTTTTGGAATTCTGTTTTTTCTCCTTCCTGTTAGGTGCCATCAAGTTGATATCCGACTCATAGTGACCTTACATGCAACAGGGGAAACACTATTGCCAGTGTTCCTCTGCTGTTCATAGGGTTTTCAATGGCAGATTGATTTTTGGGAGTGGGTTGCTGGGTCCGTCTCCCAAGCCTACAGCACCTGGTGTTGTTCCCAGGTGGTCTCCCATCCAAGGACTAACCAGGCCCTACCCTGCTTAGCTTCCAAGATCTGATGGGATAGGATGCCACAGGGCTATGGCTGCAGGCTCCTCAATATTAATACAATATAATTCTCTGTTCCATCCTCCTCTCCCGGGCGCCGGATGGCTGAGTTTGCTCCCCTACACAGTTTCTGCTGTCGAGGTAGACGTCTGCCCTGTCCCACTGAGTGAGTGATGTGCCTCTCCTACTCAGGAAACGGGCCCCTGAGAGCAGCCTGGGCCCAGTGCAGTAGCAAAGGGATGGTCACAGATTTCTGCCAGGGAACACCGGAGCTTCCCAGGCCAACAGCTTCCTCCTGACCAGTGTCCCTGGGGTCAGAGATGCCCCTGTGCAGCATGTCCTTGTATCTAGCCCAGCTCTGCAAGGTGGAGGGGATCATGAGGGAGTTTCTCCACCCCAGGAACCACCCAAGCCAGGGAAACCTTCTGGTTCCCTGTCTGTTCCCCAAGGACTTCCTCTTGAGACAGTCTAGCCTGCACTAGGTCCTGGCCTGCAGCCATGCAAACCCCACAAGGCACGGCCAGCACCGGCCCCACCTCTCCACAGTGCACCCCCTGCCTGCCTCACCCTGGCAGGAGCTGACATGTGTGATGTTCTATAGCACTTCCTGCCTGACTTTCCCTGCCCCAAGCCACCTGCCCGGGAGAGGGCTGGGGGTGGACTCCAGCTGCCACCTTCACTCTGGTCTCAGCCACCCAGAACCTGGCAGGAGCTCCGTGAACGTTGCAGTTACAGTTTGGCCATGAAGTGTCCCTCAAATGGCTCATGGGTAGAGGGGTGGTCCCTAGCTAGTGGGGCTATTTGGGAGGCTCTGGAAGCTGGAGGAGGTGGGGCCTAGTTGGAGGAAGTGAGTCACTGCGGGCAGGTTTGGGGTGTTGCCAGAGTGCCCAAACCCCAACACCATGGGGGACTGGCGAGGTGCGGAGGGAGTCAAGGACGGCAGGCCTCAGCACGCCATTAGAAGCACAGCTCTCTTTATTGTACAGCACTTAAAAGTGCTGCAGCTCAGAGTGTTACACAGCTGTGAGGGCTGCTTATCTAAGATGCTGGTCTTTGATGATCTCCACTCTGGTCTGGCGATGGAGTGGCCTCTGAGATTGCAGGCAGTCTTCTCTCTTGATCCAGTGATGGTGGGGCCTGTCTGTGGTGGAGTGGCAGAACTTCTGTGGTGGTCTGGCAGCAATCATGCAGCGTGTAGAGCAAGCTCCCTGTTGGGCCCCACATTCGGGCGCCAACTCTATGTGGGGCACGTGCCTCTCGGTCCAGCCTGGAGGTTCGGATGGGCAGCGCCGCCACGCTCACAACTACTAAACACAATTCACTCGAGACCCTCTGGTGAGGGGCGCAGACTCCTGCGGCCCTCGGGGCACCGGAGGAGATGGGAGAAAGGAATAGCCTCAGGCACTTTTGCCTTCCAGGGGCAAACACCTGTGTTGTTTATCTCGGTGGTCACCAGGAGACAGCTGTTGCTTCGTCGGTGATCAGACGGAGAGAAGCGTCGGTGATCAGACGGAGAGAAGCGTCGGTGATCAGACGGAGAGAAGGTTCTTTCCTTATTGATGATTGCAACAGGTGAGTGTTCTTTCCTCACCGAAGGTCCAGGGCAGAGCAGCAGGAGAGGTGTTTCCTCATCAGTGGTCCAGGCAGGAACAGGTGAGAAGGACTTGCTTAGCCAATGGTGTGGGCAAAAGGAGAAGAAGGGCCTAAAAGGCCTAAAAGGATCGAGCTACCACAGTGCAGCTCTTTATATAGCTCGCCCATGGAATGGCCTGAGCCAATCAGCTTTCAGTCCAATTGTCCAATCAGGAAGGGTTTTGTACAAACGTGCAACCAAGTTACTTTCATTTTCCTTAGATTTCTAATTTACAAAACCAGATATTCAAAAGCCGTTTTCCATTTGGGAGTTTTTGCCAATTTCCTCCCAATTTTTCCCTACACTCCCCTTATATAGTCTCTAGGTGCCCGCCCCAAAATGGCCACCAACCAATCAGGCAGTGGTGAGAGGGACTGGGCACAACTAATTAGGAGTGACATTCTAATTTGGGGTGAACCAGGATGTCATTTCCTGGCCAATCAGGAGATGTCCTTTAGGCCAATCAGGGGGCAGGGTGAGGGTCAGGAGTAACCAATAGGGTGGCAGGGGGTCCGAGAGGGCAGGGGCCATCTTGGCTCACTTGATGCCAAGAAGACCTGAATGTGGGACAAAGGTCACTGGGAGCCATCTTGCCCTAAAGGATAGATGTCAGTTCTCCAGGTGTGCTAGACAGGCCCCTATCCCAACCATATTTCCTCTCTATCCCCTGGAGATCCCATAATATTCCCTACAGGGTATATTGTCCCCTTGTCACTTCCTCCTCCTTCTCCCCCTCCTCTTCCTCCTCCTTCTCTTGTTGTTGTTGTTGTTGTTGTTGTTGTTGTTGTTCTTCTTCTTCTTCTTCTTCTTCTTCTTCTTCTACTACTACTACTACTACTACTACTTCTTCTCCTCCTCCTCCTCCTCTTTTTCCTCCTTCTCCTTTCTTCTTGTTCTTGTTCTTGTGCTCCTCCTTCTCCTCCTCTTCCTCCTCCTCCTTCTTTCTTCTTGTTCTTGTCTTGTTCTTCTTGTTCTTCTTCTTCTCCTCCTCCTCCTCCTCCTTCTTCCTCTCTCTCTCCCCCTTCCCCTCCGTCCCTCCCTCCCCCCGATGTCTCTATCTCTGTCTCTCCTTCCTGTCTGTAATTAACTGAAAATCTCCTTCACCACACACTCCCGCTACCATGATGTGCCCAAGCCCATGGGGCCAAAGCAACCATGGACCAAGCCCTCTGAAACCATGAGTCAAAACAAATCCTTTCTCCTTTATGTTGTTTCTGTCAGGCATTTTGGTCACAGCTATGCAAAAGTAACACAGTTGGGAAATGGGGTGGGGGGCTTGAGTTTCAGCACAAACTTCTCCAAATTCTGTGTTTCCTTTTCCCCCCTCCCATCCTTCTTATTTTGGAGAAAGGATCTGAGGCCTTCTCCTTTCTTCCGTCACCATCTTCATTGACACATCACACACCTGTTACATGATGGGCTATATCAGTTACAGCTACAGAATTTGGTGAGTAATTTTTCTCACTGAAACTTTAATAAGTGACAAAAACACTTTGTGCATCTGATCCCGCTGAAGGCATGTCTCTTGAGAATCTGAAAAGAGAGAAAGCTCAGCTTCATCTGAAGATGGGAAAAATAACAGCACCAACCACATGTTCTATAGCTGAAATTAATTAAGGCCACCAATGCCCACAAATCCCTTGGATCAGTGCCCCACACAGGGAGCTCAGTTAAATGATGCTTAAGCATTACTTACTCTACTAAAAATTATCACTTTTATTCCTGTTACAACTTGACCTCCCTGGTTAAATTGCTATGCTATGGTTAAATAGCATTCTGTGTTTATAGTGATTTGCACAGCAAGTCTCTAAAATACAAAAGGCCTAAGGTTGGGATTATCCATTTACCTCGAATTTAAAGCCCTAAGAACTTAAGAATGTTGGTGGATAAGAGCAACAATTCTGAGGCAGAAAAGAGACCACTGTGCTGCTTGAGTTTATCCTACAAAACTAATCGTGCCCCAAACTCTTGTAAGAATAATAAATAAAATGTGTGAATATATACAGTTACATGCTGTGGAATGACATTTCTGTCAACTCACAGCATAAGATGCTGGCCCTGTAAGATTCTAATGGAGCTGAAGGGTTTTTGTTGTTGTTGCTGCTGCTATTGTTGGTTTTTTGTGGTATGGGGGGCTGAACCCAGGGCCTCTCCCATACTTTGCAAGCACTCTATCACTGAGCTGCACTCCCAGCCCCTTTTTTGTTTTTCTTTTTTTATCTGAAGACAGGGTCTTACTAAGTTATGCAGGCAGCCTGTTGCCTTGAATGTGTGATCTTCCTGCCTCTGCTTCCCAAGTTGCTAGCATTATAAGCATGTTGAACCTGGATAAGCTGAGAAATTTCTATCACCCAGTGATGATGTGGCTGTTGTAACATTGAGACATAATGCATCAGGTGATTGTTTGTGGTGATTCTGGTATTCCAAACCCACCATACTGCCAGTCACATAAAAATATGTTGTTGTTAGGTGCCATTGATTCAGGTCTGATTCACAGTGATCCAATGTACAACCAAATGAAACACTCCCCAACAATGTGCCATGCCCAATACAATGTCAGTGCTTCTCTGCTATTCATAGGGTTTTCAATGGCTGATTGTTTTGAGACTGTTTCAGGAGTGGGTTGCCAGATCCTTTTCCTATTTTTGTGATGCTGGGGATCAAACCCCAGGGCCTCAGAGAGTGCAGAGCAGCATTCTTCCAACTGAACTAAACCTCAGCCCCATATAAAATTACAGCACATACAATTATGCACATGTAATACTTAGTAATGGTAATAAATGATAATGTTAGCAGTTTGTATATTCGTTATACTTTTTTCTTTTTGGAGGAGGGTGGAAGACAGTCCAAGCCAGCCTAGAACCTGCTGTGTAGCAAAACCTGGCTTCAAACTCGGCAGTCCTCCTGCCTCAGCCTTCCAAATGCTGGGATTACAGGCACGGGCCACCATGCCTAAATGTACTTTTTAAATTTTGTTTTGTTTTTGATATTGGGTCTCACTTTGTTGCCCAGGCTGGCTGGATTCAAATGATCCTCCCACCTCAGTTTCCCAGGTAGCTGGAGCTGCAGCTGCACCATTGCACTTCACCATTTTCTGTATTAACTTTTGATGTTCTTCTGTGTGGTTTTTATTTGCTTTTGTTTTTTGCAGTACTAGGGGGTTGATGGGGCTGGGATTTAGCTCAGTTGGTAGAGCACTACTCTGTAGTCTCTGAGGTCCTGAGTTCAATTCCCAGCACCTCAAAAATGGGAGGAGGATGTGGCAATCCACTCCTGAGACAATCCTGAAACAACCAGCCATTAAAGACTCTATGAGGGTCACTATGAGTTGGACACGACTCAATGGCACCTAACAACAACATTTAGGGCTGGGATTTAGCTCAGTTGGTAGAGCGCTGCGCTGCAGTCTCTGAGGTCCTGAGTTAAATTCCTAGCACCGCAAAAATGGGAGAAGGACCTGGCAATCCACTCCCAAGGCAATCCCGAAACAGTCAGCCATTGAAAACCCTGTGAGTGTCGCTATGAGTCGCATACCGACTCGACAGCACCTAACAACAACAACAACAAGGGGGTTGGACCCAGGACCTTGCACATGGTTGGCAAGAGCTTTGCAGCTGAGCTGCACCTCCAGCCCCTTCTGTTTTGAAACAAGGTCTCTGTTAATTGCACAAATGGCCTCGGGCCTTGAACTCATGATCCTCCTGTCTCAGCCTCTCAAGTGGCTGGAAAAACAGGTGGGCTCCACCACACCCAGTTCTATTATACTATACTATACCTGTTGTTAGGAGCCATTGAGTAGCGTCCAACTCATAGAGACCCTATGTACAACAGATGAAACAATACTGTCAGTGCTTCTCTGCTACTCACAGGATTTTCAACAGCAGATCGTTTTTTGGGAGTGGGTTGCTGGGTCCTTCTCCCAATACTGTACTACCTACATTCTAATATACTATTAATGTCGTTGTTGTTTGTTGTGGTGCTGGGGATTGAGCCCAGGATCTGGCACATGCGAGGCAAGCACTCTACCACTGAGCTACATCCTGACCCTACTGTCTAAATGTATTTTGTTTGCTTTGCTTTGTTTTGTTTTGTTTTGAGCCAGGGTCTTGCCAGGTGGCCCAGCCCAGCCTCAGCCTCCCACGTGCTGGGATTGCCTCACCTGGCTTACACTACACTTTTTATCAGTTTGTTGAAAACAGTTTGCTGCGTTCTACCAGCGGCAGCCTCACCTGTCTCTTGATTGCATACCGAGGTGACGAGGAGTGACTGACTTATACCACCTAGGTTTTTGTGTCTGCACAATGAAATCACCAAGTGATGCATTTTTCAGGATGTGCCCCCATCCTTGGCCCAGCATGGGCCGCACACCTGTCATCCCAGTGACTCAGGAGACAGTGGCAAGAGGATCACGAGTTTGAAGCCAGAGGCAGCCTGGCAACATAGTGAGACCCTGTCTCAAAATAAGAAATTAAAAAGGGCCAGGCATGGTGGCGCACACCTGTCATCCCAGCAGCTCTGGAGGCAGAGGCAGGAGGATCACAAGTTCAAGACCAGAGGCAGTCTGCATAATTTAGCAAGACCCTGTCCCAAAAAGTTAAAAAGTGGGCTGGGGGTGCAGCTCAGTGGTCCAGCACCTGCAAAGCATGCAAACGTGAGATCCTGGGTTCAACTCCCAATACCACAAAAAAAAAAAAAAAAAAGTAAAAAGGGGATGGCAGTGCAGCTCAGTGGTAGAGCATTTGCCTAGCGTGTGTGAGGCCCTGGGTTCAACCTCCCAATACAGAAAAAAAAATGACTCTGTCCCCCAGTACTGAAAAAACAAAACAAAACAAGTGTGTCCCCACCCATAAGCAATGCATGAGTATGTATATCCATACACACACACAAGAGTGACTGTAGAGGGACTAAGCCACGCCTACTTTCATAACCTGTACAGTGATATCCAACAAGACTTAGCCTTCTCCTCTCTGGGTGCAGTGGTGCACGCCTATAATCCCAGTGACTCCGGAGGCCAAGGCAGGAGGATTGTGACTCGGGAGGCCAGAGGCAGGCTGCGTAACTGAGACTCTGTCTCAAGAAAAATATTTAAAATGAGCGGGAGGCTCAGCCCAGTGGTAGAACACTTGCAAAGTATGTGTGAGGCCCTGGGTTCAACCCCCAAACACACACACACACGACCACCAAGACTGAGCACTGTCCTTTGGGGCTCAGAGTCAGGCCCCTCTTCCCCTGGGGCCTCTGAGTCCTGATTTGTTTCCTCACAGTCCCGCACTCCATGCATCCATTGGGGCCTTTCCCAAAAATTCAAAACGAGGGATTCTTATTCCTCTGGAGGATAACTGGTTAAGTGGAGATGACTCTGCACACAGGGCTCTGTGGCTGGGGCTGTGGGACAAAGGAGCCGTGGGCATTTTCCAGCCTCAGCAGACAGCTGCCCGGGCAGCATCTGTGTCCAGCATGGCCCTGCCTGTCTGCCTGGTGATCTCAGTCCTGGGAGGTCCCTGGTGGCCGGAGGGGCAGGGGAGGAGCTCTGCAGGAGGAGTCAGCTCTGTGGGCTCAGGCGACCATCACACCTGCTGAGTGGCTCCAGGCCACTGCTCAGCCTCTCTGAGCTTTGGTTTGCTAACCTGTAAAATGGGGTTGAACCAAGGATCTGCTCCTGGGGAAAGACAGCGCCTGTGGGGAAAGGGGCAGTGGACCAGCTTCAACTTACCTCCTTGTTCCCTCTGGCCCAGGGGCTCAGCTATCAGCTCTCCTGCCTCCCACTTGCTGCCCCCAATTCAGAGAGACCTCTGCACCATGACCACCTGCAGCCCCATTGTTTTCTCCATGCCCAGCAGGTTCCACTCATTAAGCTCAAAATCCGAGCAGGCACGGTGGTGCGCAACTGTAATCCCAGTGGCTCTGGAGGCAGAGGCAGGAGGATTGCAAGTTTGAGACCAGAGGCAGCTTGTGTAATTTAGCGAGACCTTGTCTCAAAAAGTAAAAAAAAAAGGGCTGGAGGGGGCAGCTCAGTGGTCCAGCACTTGCAAAGAAGGCAAGCACAAGGCCCTGGGTTCAACTCCCAGTAGCGGAAAAAAAAAAAAAAGCTCAACATCCCCCAGCGGCCCCAGGTCCCGGCCTCCTCTGCCCTGTTGACTAAAGTAGGAAGGAGGAAGCAGAGCTTCACTGATTTTCAGCAGCCCCAGAAGGTTCTACAAGCCCAAGATGACCCGGTAAACAGCAGGGCTTCCATCAATGAAATCCCAAGCAAGCCATTAGGAAACGGGTGGGCCTCAGTGTGAGGAAGAGTTCCCTCCCTGCGCTGAGGCCCACTGTGCATTCTCTGAGGCCAGAGGCACCGACACTGGCAGACCAGCGCTAGTGTGGCGGAGGGCAGGAGCAAGACACCTGCCCGACCCCTGCCCCACCTCTGCCCCATGCCTACCTGCTTTCAGGTGCTGCTTGGTGACATCACCAAGAAGTTGATTGTGCCTGGATCAGGAAGCACAGGTCACATTGCACACGTGTATAGTAGAAGAGCTTGTAGCCACAGCACTGTGGCGTCCGATCCCGTCAGATCTCGGAAGATAAGCAGGGTTGGGCCTGGTTACTACTTGGATAAGAGACCGCCTGGGAACACCAGGTGCTGCAGGCTTGGGAGAAGGACCCGGCAACCCACTCCAAAAATCAATCCACCATTGAAAGTCCAATGAATAGCAGAGAAGCACTGTTGTACGTAGGGTAGGGTCACTATGAGTTGGACACTGACTCAATGGCACCTAACAACAACATAGTACAAGCATGCCTATCTGCACAGAAATACACAGAATCATGCATACACACTCACCTAGACATGTAAATCAGCTCATCATCACTAAGACAGAGAAACCAACAGAGACAAACTTATGGAGAAGAAAGATTTATTGGGGGCTCACAGTTAGAGGATTAGCCCATAATGGTGGAGGGACAGGCATGGAAGCAGCAGGGCCTGTGGCCAACAACCTCACTGCCTGGCGATCAGGTAGCAGAGAGAGAAAGAGATCTTGCCAGACCCATGGTCTGGTGTAGGATAAAACTCCCACACCTGCCCCCAGAGAGCTACTTCCACAAAGCTACAATCCTACCTCCCACCTCCCAAACTTCCGTAACCTCCCGGGACAGCACCAGCCGCTGGGGACCCAGCATTCAAACAAATGGCCTGTAGGGGACATTTAAATCTAAGCCATAATTCCAGATCTACACACTTGCATGTATGTGCACACATGAAACATGGTCCACCCGTATGTACATGCACAGGACCACAAGCAATTGGGCATATTTCCCACCTGTGGGTTCCTGCGGCCACCCCTGGGCCTGGCGTGTCTCTTCCTCTGGCTCTGGTCTACCAGAGATGTCCGTTGCCTCTCCCACACCCCGTTCTTGGGCCTGGCCTGCGCTCTGCCAAGAGGCAGCTGCTGCCCCTTAGTTTCCCATTTTCCTCTCTCTGCCAAGGAGAACACAGGGACCTGAGCTGTGTGGGGCTGTCAGACCGCGCGGAGTCTAGAGTGTCAGGCTTTACTAAACACTGAAAAACAAACCAGCGTCTGGTCCAGGCGCAGGTCCTCAGCAGAGTGCACGCGCGTGCGCATCCCTGCGTACCTGCAAACCCCGGCGTGCCTGTGAGTACACACGGATCCTAGGACTCACATACGAAACCCACAGCCGCGCGCACGTGCTCACACACTAGCACTCCACACTGTCACACCCACGAGCGTACACAGACACACGCACAGCACGCTTACACACAAGCCAGGACAGGCGTGCACGCACGAGGTACGCGCACCCTGGTACAGAGGTGCGCACCCCGGAAAGGCCCTCCGCGGAGGAAGATCGCCCACCACCCACGTCAGGGCAGGGTGAGGTGCTGCAGGACCCGGAGGCCTGCCGCCCTCCTCTCTTCCTTTGCTCCCCTGTTCCGGAAGGGACCCTTTGAGGCCTGCCCTGGAGACGCTCGGGCATGGCTGGCCTCCCGGACAAGGGACACAGAAACCTGATTTGGCCTTTTCCCGTTTGGCCCCGCCCCTCTTCCGGGCACCCCCCTGCTCCCCACCCCTCTGCCCAGAAGCTGCTTTGGGGGCGCTCTGACTCCTGAGCTGCGGAGACTGCACCCTGACCTGACACTCCCCGTCACCCCAACTGTCCCCAGCATAGCCACCACCCTGCATTCCAGGCCCCCAACTTCCTCTCCTCCCACAGACCTGCTGGTGCAGTGGGACTTCGCTGGGCCCCCTCTGGCCCTGCTGTGCACGTGCCTGCTGGAGCTCCTAGGCATCCATCAAGGCTGCCGTGTGTGGCCCTTTCTCTGCCTTCCCAGCCATCCCTGAGTTGGGCATCCACACGTGCATTCATGTCCTTGTCACACTGTCCTTCAATGAGGCTCTGGGGTCTCTGCCTTGCCTGGACTGCGTCCTCCTTGTGTGAACGCACAAGGAACCTGCCTCAGAGTCAGGCCTCTATGACTGCGTGGTGGGAGAATGAAGAAATGCGTGCCTATGCCCATGGGCCAAGCTGAAGTCACTTCTGATCTGCTGGGAGACGAAGCCCTAGGCCAACTACACTGAGTAGGCTGTGAGGCTGCTAGACTGTTTTTGGAACGCAGGGGTGTCCCCAGAGAGAAGGCTCTGCAGAGAGAACTCAGCCAAAGAAATGCCACCTGCCAGCCCTGTTCATCGGAAGGCGCCTGCCTTCCCCAGGAAGCTCCATTTTCTAAGGAGCAGGGGGACGAGGAATCAAATGTTCTGTATTCAAATCTGTATGGATTTCAGGTAATTGAGTCAAAACTTTGCATTACCATCCAACTGTGGCTCAGATGAGATTTCTACTTGCACAAGGCACAAAAAAGCTCAGCCACAGGAGAGGAAATACTCCTGTGGTGGCGGTTCTGAGAGAAGGATGTCACCTCTCTGAGTCCATTCCCATAAGCTGAACCTGTGCCCAGTGGGCACTCACAGATGGCAAGCCCCTGCCAACACGCTTTGCCATTTCTTCTCATTCCATGAGTCTCTCTTCCCCACCCCCAATAAGGTCAATTTACTCCAATCTGAGCCTTTTGCCTTTTAAGAACATTTCAGATATTTTGGTCCTACATTTCCGCATTGATCATTAAAGTAATCATCAGCTAAAAATGCCCGGTTTGCCAAAACAATGCAATCAGGTCGCAAGAGCATATTGGAGGTTATAAATAATTTCTGTTCTCCTTGCTACTTGTTTGCAGTGTGATATAAATCTTTAGGTGTGCGGATTTCATCATTACTAATGTTCTTTAAAATGTAACACAACTTTTCTCATTAAAAATAATTTTAAAAAACCGAGCCAATCAAAACAAGCATTTCATAGACTTTCTACCATCGACCTGTGGTATTTGGATTGCAGAACGACAGTAATTTTATTCATGGGTTGGCATCACGTCAGCCCATCAGTAATTAAACACGGGAACAGCTGTCACTCTGTGGCATCATCAGTAGACAGGATGGAATAATGAGCCTCCAGCCATGGGCTCGGTGGCAGGGGGCTGGCATGGCTGGGGAAGCGGCACAGTGAAGGGGCTGGTGCGAGCAGGGGCTGGCATGTGGTGAGGGATACCCGGGCCTGTGCTCAGAGCTATCCCAGGCTTGCCAATGCCACACTCTCCTCAATGCTGTGGAAGGAGGGGCACACAGTGGATAGAGAGCTAGGGAAGGATGGGGACAGAGTTCCTGGCAGCCAGGTAGGACCTGGTGGAAGTAGACTTGGGAGGGCAGGGTACATGTCCAGTTTCCGTCTTGAACCTTTTTTTTTTTTTTTTTTTTTTTTTTGCTGTTTGAAATATGCTAACGACCAAGCAAACATTCCCTCTGTAATTCCCAGAGCGATTCTTTTTTTTCAGTGCTGGGAATCGAACCCCAGGATCTTGCACATGCTAGGCAAATGCTCTGTTACTGGGCTATACTCCCAGACCTCCCCAGAGCTAGTTTTTTTTTCAGTACTAGAGGGTTGAACCCAGGGCCTTGCACATGCTAAGCAAGAACTCTACCAATTTACGATACCCTCAGTCCCTTTATTATTTTTTATTTTGAGCCAGGGTTTCACTAAGTTGTGCAGGCTCCCTCTGGCCTCCAACTCATGATCCTCCTTCCTCAGCCTCCTGAGTTTCTAGGATTACAGGTGTGTACCACAGCGCCTGGTTACAGAGCTAATTTTCAAAAAGGGTTGGGTACCAGCTGGGTGCAGTGGCACACGTCTGTAACCCTAGCACTCAGGAGGCTGAGGCAGGAGGATCCGCCCAGTTAGAGGCCAGGCTAAGCAGTGGGGGCAGATGAAAGGGAGGAGAGTTGTTGCTGACTCCCAAAGACTTGGGGGGAGAGTTGTTATTGTTTGTTGTTGTTAGGTGCCGTCGAGTCAGTATCCGACTCACAGCGACCCTCATTGGGTTTTCAATGGCTGAGTGCTTTGGGATTGCCTTGGGAGTGGATTGCCAGGCCCTTCTCCCAGTTTTGCCGTGCTGGGAATTGAACTCAGGTCCTCAGAGACTGCAGCGCAGCGCTCTACCCACTGAGCTAAATCCCAGCCCTGGGGGGGAGAGAGGGGTCCTAAATCTCTACATATCGAAGCCAGAAGGACATTGATGATCTTTATCACCACATCCTTCTCCCATTTTTGCAGTGCTGGAATCAAACCTGGGACCTCAGAGACTGCAGAGTGGTGCTCTACCAACTGATCTAAATCTCAGCCCAGATGGGATGAGTGGAAGGTTAATGACTCTGTGCTGGGTGCCATAGTATGGAGCCCACCACAAAGGCCAGAGCTGAGCCAGGGTCTGGGCAGGCTCCAGAGATTCCCGTCTACTGCCATATAGTGTTCTGGGGTCAGTAGGATGTCTGCCCCCAAATCTTTATTCATGTCTCTGAGAAGAGTCCCGACTATGTCCAAGGACTTGGGGACTTGTATAGGCCACTCTCCCCTCTGCTTGAGATTTTGGGGATATTCAGGGTGCTGGAGGACAGGGGTCCTCAAGTGCAGCCCTTTGAGCTGGGTCCATGGGGAGCCCAGTGAAATTGCCACTGCAGTTATATAACTTAAATATATGGGACGTAATTATTTTTTAAAATATACCCATAAAATTGTCTCTGATTATTTTAGGCACAATACAAATAGCCTCAATTAGAGCAGAAATAGGGCGCGGGTTTATAGCTCCCATGAATCTTGGAGTAACCTTCCACTCCCCCAGCCCTGCCATGAATCCTGCAGGAAGATGGCCCCCCATCCAAGCATGGAGGCAGCGGGTGGACAGGGGCTAGAACTGAGCTGCTGGGTCTTTTGTGCAAGGGGACTCCAACTGCTGATGCCACTTCCTGTCAAGATGGAGCAGGTCTCCAGCTCCTCAGGAAGGCCAGGTGTGGGGGCCAGGACCCTGACCTCTCCCGGGTCCACACCACTTCCCTGCAGCCTATTTTGTCCTTGTATATTGGGATTCCCAGGGGGATAGAGAGTACTCCAAACATGGCCAGTCCTAGGAGCTCATCTAGCCCACTTGGAATCCTATGGGGTAAGATAGCAATGGGTCACCTTTGCTATACATCCGGGTACCTCACTCTTCCCCCCTCCCATCCAGTGGGTCAAGAGGACACCCAAGGTATGGTAGCATCTAAAGCCCCTGGTGCCCGATTGGTCATTTCTGATCCAACCCTGCTCCCCTGATTGGCTGGCTATCAGGCCATATAAACTCTGGAGCTCAGAGATCAGCAGCCATTCTGAACACCATCCAAGAGAAGCTCACCGGGTCCTTGTGTTTCCTTAGGAGCCCAAGGCCCATTTACTCATCTGCCTAGCCTAGCCTTCAGCCTTCCTCTGACCTGCCTTCATCATCCTTCAACCCGCCTGCCACCACTGTCCGACCCCGACCTCTACAATGCTGGATATCCCACATGCACTGACAGCTTCGTGAGGCAAGACTCTGGGAGTCAAGCACAGGGCCCCCGAAGTGGTGAAGCCTGGGAGATTGCCCCAGTGGCAGAGGCAGCAGCTGAGCGCTTCCCTTCTCCAACTCCCCTTTCCCTCTCCCTAATCCTCCATTCCTTTCCCCTCCTTCGTGAATAAACCCCTGTCCTTCTATCCTGTGCGTGATGCTCTGTTCTCCGGCCATAGCCTCGCCACTGGATGCAGCGTCGGGGCACCCACCTCTTGCTTCACCCACAAAACAGAGAGAGAGAAACCCCATGAAGAACCCAATGCTGTGCAGTAGGATGAGTGGCCTGAGGGCCCCCCACCCCACCCCTGAAGCCTAGAGGAGCCCTGTATGGGACAGGACCTCATTCTCATCTTGTCCTGGGCCTTCAGCACTGGTCTGGTGCCCCTCTCTCTGCCCTGCAGCTGTGCCTCAGGTTCCCCTTTATAAGATAGTTTCAGGATGGAGGTGTCTTGCAGAGGTAGAGCCCTTGCCCAGCATACCTGAGGCCCTGAGCTTGATCCCCAGCACCAGGGAAACAAACAAACAAATAATAATAATAATAATAGTAATAATAAACCACTTATAAGACAGCAGTTTCCAGCTGCTGGGAAATGCAGCCCCTCTTAGAGAGCCTGAGATTCAACCGTGCCCCTGGTTACAAATGGGGAAACTGAGGCAACAAAGGGAAGCAAGGTCCAGGTCATGCAACAAAGGTGTGGCAGACCAGATTGGGAACCATGGCTTTACCTTCCAGCCCAGGAGGCTGCAGGATAAGGTCAAGATGTTGGTGGAAAATTGTCTTCAGTTTGCTGGCACGGTGGCACATACCTGTAATCCCAGTGACTTGGGAGGGGGAGGCAGGGGGATTGCAAATTCCAGCCCAGAGGCAGCCTGGGTAATGTAGTGAGACCTTGTCTCAAGGTAAAAAGTTAAAAGGGGGGGATGAGGATACAGCTTAGTGGTAGAGCACTTGCAAAGTATGCACAAGACCCTGGCTTCAACCTCCCAGTATCAAACAACAACAACAACAACAACAACAACAACATATGAAAATGGTCCACGGGATTGTTTATGAGAGTCTCAGAGCAGCACAGGATTACCGAGAAGGTTAGGGTAAATTCAAAGGTCACGTACATTTTGACCCTACGGGTGGCTTATTGCTATTTTAATATTTTTGTTTAAAATCACTCTTGATTTCTCTCTGCAGTCTTTACAGCAATTTCATTGGTAATTATGATAATATTTTTGACTCTCAGCTGGTGAGAATTAATCCAGATCCAGGGGTGAAGGCTCTTTTCCCTTCCCATGTCCCCTTAATTTCCTGTCCTCCTGTCCTCCTGTCCTGCCTCAGGAGGAGCCACCTGTGAGCCTAAAAGCAGACCTTCCCCAGTCCCTGACTGTCCATGCCTTGCTGGTGGACACATCAGCCTCCAAAACTGTGAAAAATACATAGACTTCAATTGTTTATAAGCTGCCCAGCTTAAGGGTCATGCAGCCTGCATGGACCAGGACAGGCCCCCGCCTCGGGTCTGCTGCAGTACGCTGCTCTCTGGCACTGCCAAGCTAGGGTGCTGTGCTCCTGCAGGAGACCCTCATCTGCCCACTGAGCTCCAGAACACATGGCTGGACACCCCACCCAACCCGGTGCCACCCAGGGAAACAGTGCCAAAGCTGGAGCGTCTCAGAGCTGGTGCGTCATTGGTGCCACGCGGTTCTGATGCCCCTGGTGGCCCTGTGGCCATGTGGGGAGCACTGGCTTTGATGTCTGGAGAGGAAGTTCCCTCCCTGGCCCCCAGGAACAGGCAGCAGTGGGTAATGGGTGGGCACGCAATACCCCTTCGCTTGGCTGCACCTGTGCTTTTCAATCAATTTCAGCATCTTCCTTCAAATGCCAGTGAAAATGTTCCTGGAGTTTAAAAACTTTGGAATAAGAATGAGAGCACAGATAAATAAAGACAACTGGAATCTTTACAATGGGGAGCCTTCCACCAAGGAAGGACCATCTCTAATGAGGCACGTGTTTTTGTCCTTTTAAATGTTTTATAGTTTCCTTCAATGAGTCCTGTAAGTTTCGTGTGACATTTGTATAGTTTATAGCTTGGCTGATGTTTGATGAGGTCTTTCTTCATTTTATTTATTTGTTTATTCATTTATTTATCTATTTATTTATTAATTGCAGTACCTGGGGGTTGAACCCAGGGCCTTGTACATAATTTGCCTGCGCTCAACCACTGGGCTGCTCCCCCAGCCCATTAAAATTATCTTTTTCTTTTTTTAATCTTAAAACAACATCTCACTAAGTTACGAAGGCTGCTCCTGGCTTTGAACCTGTGATCCTCCTGCCTCCACCTCCCCAGCTTGCTGGGATTACAGGTGTGTACCACTGCACCTGGCTCCTTCAGTTTTCTAATCATTTCTTTAATGGCACTTGGGAAGCTATGGGTCTTACCGTTCTTTTCTTCCTTTCCCTCTCTCTCTCTTTCTTTCCTTCTTTCTTCTTCCTCCTCCTTCTTTTTTTTTTTTTTTTTTTTTTTCTTTTTCTTTTGTTTTGACACCATCTCACAATGTTGCCCAGGCTGGCCTCGAACTTGCGATCCTCCTGCCTTATCCTCCTAAGTGCTGGTATCACAAGCATGTACTGCCACACCCAGGCTATAGATCTTCCTCTTATGGATCTTATTTTTCTCTGTTTCCTCCTCCTCCTCCCTCTCCTCCTCCTCTTCCTCCTCCTCCTCTGCTTTATGTGGTGCTAGGGATCAAACCTAAGGCCTTGCACATGCTATTCCAGGGCTCCACCTCTGAGCCACATCCTAGCTTTTTCCTAGGTATCTTCTATCAGATCACTTTTTAAAGATTCCTTCATGGCCCTGATTGTTTTGCAATTAATTCTCTTGGATTTGCTAGGTAAATATAAACATATTATCTTCCAATGATGGTAAAACTGTCCCTGCCTTTCTAATCTTTGCATTGCTTTTCTTTTTGTTTATTCCAGTCTTAACAATATTGGCCACTTGTTTAAAGCTTGTGGTTAGAAGGGTCATCTCCAGCTTCCTAGCGAGGCCCCCGAGATTTATCCTAAGAGCTCTGTGCCAAGACTTGCCAAGACTCCTGCTGCAGCAATCCCGACAGACCAGAAGCTCCTGTCTTTAGCACATCCACAATCCTAGATGCATTATATTTCCCAGCACTGTCTTCCTTTTTGAGGGGATTCAGGCATATGCTATTTTGAGGGAGGCAAACAAACTCTTCATATTAAACGGCTCCTCACGCTGGAGATTTCTCTGGCCTTCTCAAATTCTCCATGCCCCGCTCCTTGAGGATCTCCAACCTCTGTTCACTACAGTGCTGGTCACAAAGATCGTATTAGTCAACTGTCATGGCTGTAGCAGAAAAACCAACCCCAAAAACTCATAACTCATAGGGGAACACCTTTATTGGGAGCTCACAGTTAGAGGATCAGTCCATCATGGTGGCAGGGAAGGCCCAGCGACAGGGGCAGCAGGGCCTGTGGAGGACACCCTCACATCATTGCAGACAAGGAACAGAGAGAGACTTGCACTGTGGGTCCAGGGTAAGAACTTCCAAAGGCCTGTCCTCAGAGAACTACTTCCGCCAAGCTGGACTCACCTCCCAAAGTTCCATAGCCTCCCAAGATGGTGCCAGCAGCTGGCTACACAATATTAAACACATGACCTTTGGGGAACACTTTATATTCAAACCATGATAAAGATGAGCCCATTTCCTGACTTAAGATCCTAACAAGACCTGGGAGTAACCATGGTCGCACCTCACAATGGTGTCATCTGACCCTCCATGATGCATTTATTGAGCATCCACTGTCTTCCACCCCCAACGTGGCCACTGGGACACAAGGAAGATCAGATGGGCATGGGAGAGAAGACTCATGGGTAATGTAGCCAGATCAGCATGAGGTTTAGGACTGAAGGATGGGGTGGATTGCAAAGGTGGAAGTAGCCACTACTACTTAGCTGGTATGTTGCTGTGACAGAGAAACCAACCGAAGCAAATTTATGGAAGAAAAAAAATTTTTTTTTCAGTAATGGGGAGCTGAACCCAGGGCTATGTGAATATTTTGCAAGCGCTCTTACACTGAGCTGTGCCTGAAGCCAGGTGTTTATTTTTTCACCTTGAGACAGGGTCTCTGTAAGTTGTACAGGCTGCCTCTGCCCTTGGACATGCGATCTTCCTGTCTCAACCTCCTGAGTTGCTGGGGTTATAGACAAACATCTCTGAACCCAGGCCGGGAGAAAATACTTATTGGGGGTTCGTGGTTAGAGGATTTTAGTCCATGGAAGTGGAAGGTGGGGCAGGAGGGCCTGCCGGGGGGAGCCTGTGGCACAGAACCTCATGGCATGGCTACACAGGAGCAGGGAATGATCAGAACTGGGTCTCCTGGTCAAAATCTTTAACATCCCATCCCCAGGGAGCTGGTTCTGCCAAGCTAGAATCCCACCTCCCAAAGTTCCGCAGCCTCCACAAACAGCGCCACCCTCTGGGGACCACGCACAGGACCTTGGGCGCCATTTTAGATTTAAGCCATAACAGCTCCTTTGCAATGGGAGAAGTGGTCTGAGGGGCCACCACAGGAAGAGAACGCCAGTGAACAGGGAGCAGCCCAGAGGTGAGACGGGACATTGCTGGGGCCCCAGGGTCCAGCCAGGGCAGAAGTCAAGGCTGGGGAGGAGGGGACACTGAGCTGGTGGCAGGTGGGGGCTTGGTCAGGGAGGCCCAGGACAGAAGACTGGAACTCTGTCTGGAGGGTCTCAGGCAGAGGGCGAGAGGCTTAGGCATGTTTACCAGGGTACAAGGTGGTGGTGGGGGGGCAGAACTGAGGATGTCCTGGAGACTCTATCCCAAAATTAATGGCATTTGGATTCAACCAGTTGGAAATCAGTGGTAAAGTCAGGTGATTTTGGAGAAAATGGACAACCCACGCTGACCTCTCCCCTGCCCCCACATCCTGGCTGTGGTTTCAGCAGTGCCCACGTCTCTAGGCTAGAGGAAGACACACTCCAGGGCAATTTTCTACTCAGATAAGTCACCCTCTGGAATTGCATCACCTTCTAGTGGCACCGAAAGGACAACAGTGCAGTTTTTAATTTGGGGGGAGAAGTTCCAGGCACCCAAATGGCAGTGGTGGCAATAGTCACATTTTAGCAGCTGCCAATGGCAGCCCTTTGCCTTCCTCTGGAAGCGCCCTAGTCTCAGCCATGTTTGTGGCCCAGACCTGGCCAGGTGGCCTCTCTCCAGGCACCAGAGCTGGTGGAGCCAAGCATCCTGTGCACGGACAGTCCCAGGGAGACAAAGGTGCAGAACTCTGGCCCCAGGTCCTCAGGCCTCCCTGACTTTGCTCCGGGCTCTCTTTTACCCAGAGAGTCAGCGATGTGCCTGTGTTGGGTTGGAGCTGCCCAATCACCACCCTTGTTCTTGGGGGCCTGACCCACCAGAGCGAGATCCACTCCCGTGTTCTCGGTCCCTGTGCTGCAGATGGAGCTGCCTCCCCACGCTGAGGGGAGCATGTGACACCCAGTCTGCACCCACAGGAATCCAGCTCTCCTGGGGCCATGGTGGTTGGCCCTGGGCTGGCCATGTGACCCGAGTCAATAATCAGGCTCCTTGAGAACCAACCCCAGGGCCTTGGTCTGAGCAACTTGTAAGACAAGCCCACCACACCCTAATGGACCTATACCTGGACAGGTGTGAGCAAGCCCCCCCCCCCAGCACATAGAGTCCCCAACAGAGTCGGTCTGAGCCCAGAGATTGTGGCTGCATCTATTCCCACCTGAAGGGAGTCTGCTTGGCCCAAAGCGGGTGGGGTATCTGGCCCTCACCACCCCAACAGACCACCCTATGAACAGCAGCTTTCCAATAAACTTACTGCCCTCCGGCTTAAGTCGGCAGAGAGGTGGCCAATGTGCAGCAGAGGAGCTGGCTCTAGAAAGGCTGCTTCGGTGTAGTGGATGAGAACAGGGACACCCTGCTCAAGAACATCCCTGGAGCTGATGATGGGCCCTCGGCTCTGACAGCACAGAAAGACAGAAGCCCAGTGTGGGACTTTGGAGGAAAAGGACAGGAGGCAGGATTTCCTGAGACAAATCCTGGGACAGGCCCGGCGCACAGGAGGCTCAGGGCAAGGTGGCTTGAGCTGGACCTAGGTGGCATTTGGATGGGGGCTGGTATACTGGCAGCGAAACCAAAGGATCCCAGGCCCAGGGCAGGGTGGAGTGAAGAGCGCTGGTCCCCAGTCCTGGCCTGAGTCAAGGAGTGCTGGGTCTGGCCAGCAGGCTGGGGAGTTTGGGTTTGACATGCAGGAAACAGGACCCCTGCAATATGATTTACTGTGGATGGGCGATCATCAATTTCGGGTTCCTGACAGGTGTACTATTCTGGAATTTGACAAAGAGAACCATTAGGTCCCAGAGTCCCCATTTTGCACGGAGCAATTGCGTTTCATTCCGCCTGGTCATTTCCACGGCCCAAGCATTTTGTCACCTGGAGGGAGTTGGGGTGGATTTGAATTAACCAGGAAGTTCTTTGATTGCTATTTTAAAACTTCTCTCCACTCCCTAGGCTGACATAATCATTACCCGCCTGTGATTTACCTCTGGCAGATTATGAGCGATGACAGGGTTTGGGGTGATAACGGAGTGGTCCCCATGCCTCTCCTCTTCCCTAGCCTTTCAAGCTACACCTGCAGACGTTCTTCTTCCCAGGCCACCATCGGGCACTGCTGCTTGGCAGAGAAGGAGATGGGACTTTGGCAAGTTCATCCTGCTGTGGCCAGCCCCCTGGGGGTCTGTCTAGCCAGGGCTTGACTGGGCCACTTGCAAGTCAACCCACAGACAGACTCGCAGCCCAGATGCTGAGCCTCACCCCTGCTTGCTATTCACCGGATAGTTACAGAGCTCCAACCCTGTGTCCAGCTCTGCTGCAGGGACACAGCAAACAGAGCAGAAAGGCCCTGCTTCTGGCGGCTGTTGGAGGAGGGGTGCAGATTGTCCACAACCAAATCAGCAGAAAGAGTGGCTTCAAAGGGAGCGAAGCTATGAGGTCCATGCACTGGGGCCAGGAATAGCCATGGGGATGGCTCACCAGGAGACCTCTCTGGAAGGGAGTGTTGGAGGTGGGAGCCAAAGGAAAAGGCCACAAAGCCAGGTCCAAGTGGAGGGGCAGCAGTTGTAAAGGCCCCTCCACTGGGGAGAAGTCAAATGAGATGTTAAGAAGGGAAAGGTAGAAACAGCAGGGCATGCAGGGAAGTGAGTGAGCTCAGAGAGGTTGACAGACTGGGGGTGGGGCGGGGTCCCCCATTCAACTGCACTGAGATAGAATCTGCTGGCACTGTGGGTTAGGTTGCTCCCCAAAAGTACCCCCTCTCCTTGCAGACACAGCCCTTGTGGAGGGAGCCCCCATGCTATGGGTAGAGTGTCCCAGAGGTGCATTCAGGAGGCACAGAGGCCTGGTGGTACACGCCCATAGTTCTCAGCTACTCGGGAGCCTGAGGCAGGATGACCACAGGTTCGGGGCCTGCCTGGGATACAGAGTAAATTCAAGACCGGCCAGGACAACTTAGTGAGACCCTGAGTCAAAATAAAGACAAATAAATAAATACTTGGATAGGGATGTAGCTCAGTGGTAGAGGGCTTGCCTCGTATGCATGAGGCTGTAGGCTCAATCTCCAGCCCTAAAAAAAAGAAAAAGAAAAAAGAAAAAAGAAGGCATGTGGGTGGCACTGGGGACAGTGGCCCCCTTCAGCTATCCCTGGAGCCAAGGTACTTCCTGATCTGCAAATACAAAAATCAAGTGCAGGGGCCCTTGTTCAAGATGCAAGTAGAAACATCTTCCTTTCTTCCACAGTGTCTCCCTGCACCAGTCAGGTGTTTTTATTTGCTATTTAACACTGCTGTCTCTTAGATATGAGGATGCTCCTGGGGTGAATGTAGACTTTCACAGGGACTCCCCACCTACCTGCAGCTCAATGCAAGGAGAGTGGGCACCTGTCCCAGTACTCTAGTGCCTGTGCTCAAGACCCTGAGGGGAGAGGATCATGAGGAGGGGAGGTAACCATAGTCACTGGGTAGAGATGAGGAGATGGTGTGAGGTAGGGGTCTCCAGACTCCCTATAATTGCTCCTGTCCCAATTATGATTTGGACATGAAGTATCCCTCCAAGGCCTCACGTATTGAAGGCTTGGTCCCTGGCTGGTAGATCCAATCATTGAGAGGTGACTGGATCATGTGGGCTCAGACTTAATCAATTGATTTATAACTTGATGACATCATTGGGAGGTGATCAAAGCTTTCAGAAGAGGGGCCCAGATGGAGGTGTGTTCTTGGTTATATCTCCTCTCTGCTTGCACTCACACTCGCTCTCTCTCCCTCTGCTTCCTGGCCACCATGAAGTGAACATATCTGCTCCACTACGCTGTGACACTCAGCCTCACCACAGGCTCAGAAACAATGGAACCAGCCAACCATGTACTGAAACCAAACTAAATCCTTCCTCCTTTAAATTGTTTCTGTCAGGTATTTGTCATAGCAACAAAAAACTCGGACTTTACTTACAAAATCCAAGTTCAAAGATAAAATTTTTTTAAGAATTTCAGTGCAGTGACCTCAGATCGCTAAACCCCAAGTGTAGGACCCATTGTGCACTGGTGAACTGTCCCTAAAAGTTAGCTCATCCCAAAGAGCTTTGGAGTTTCCAAATGCATGGGTCACATTCCAGACGAGTTTTGGGAATGAGTTTATGGCATCATAGTTTTAAAATGTGCAGCCAAGGTCGAGCATCAGTGGTGTGGACTGTTCTTACTCTATCAGGGAAGCCAGTGGGAGTAGGGGGTGACCTGGTGTAGAAATGCAGAGTGTGGGGATTCCTGCAGTTATAGGGTGGAGAGTGGCCACACATGTGGTAGGAGTCTAGTCATAGCAGGCAGAGCAGCTGCAGGAGGTGACAAGGAGGCCTGCAGCCCTTCAGCCATTCTTGGGCTACATCAAGCTACAGATTTGCTGGTATAACCCAACGAATCAGAGAGGGGAGGCAGGCAGAGGGGTTGGCACTGGCGTCTCAGATCTGAGAGGAGCAATGGCAGGCGGGTGGTGTTTTTACTGAGAAGGGGAAGAGTGGAGGTGAATGCAGTCTGGAGTGGTGTAATGGTCAGCTGTCATAGCTGTAGCAGAAAAACCAATGGAAACAAGATTAGGGTGGAAAAGTATTGTTGGAGGCTCACAGTTAGAGGATCAGTCCACAATGGCGGCAGGGCAGGCATGGTGGTGGCCGAGGTAGGGCCTGTATCTAATGTCCTCACACCATGGCAGGGCAGGAGGAAGAAGGGCAACCCAGACCTCCAAAGCCCTGCTCCCAGTGACCACTTCCATAAAGCTGTGTCCTGCCTCTCAAAGTTTCGTGACCTCCACAAACAGCACCACCAGCTGGGGACTGAACGGTAAAGCAAGCACATGACCTTTGGGGAACATTTTATATTCAAACGGTGACAAGCGGGAAAATCAGATCTCCCAGGTATTTTGGCTTGTTTCCTAGAAGAGCCCGTTTTGCATTTGTAGGACACACCATGGGACCAAACATTTTGGCATTTCCAGTTCTTAAAACACAAACTAGCATCTTTTCTGGAAAATCATGGAGCTGGTAATTCCCAAGAGGCTGTTAAAGTAGCAGCCGCTGCATCACCTGTTGAGGGTGTCTCATGAGCACAAGGGCAGGTGGCTTGAGAGCTGCATGGGAGTGAGGAGGGGCACTGCTGTGGTGACAGATAGGTGGCCCCAGTGGAGAGGAAAGAGTTGGGTAAACTATGGACTTTTAATGAATCCCTGTTTACCAGGGAGCTACCATGTCCAAGTGGCTTCTCACTAAACAACCAGAGTTTTTGCGATATTCATAAAGACGGAACTGTGATGACTGTAATCCCAGCACTCCGGAGGCAGAGGCAGCCCCAGCAACATAGCAAGACCCTGTATCAAAAAGATGAAGAAGAAAAAGGGGAAGAAGAAGGAGGAGGAGGTAGAGGGAGGGGGAGGACAACAATGAAGGAGGATGGGAGGGAAGGAGGAGGAGGGGGAAGAGGAGGAGAGGAGGAGGAGAAAGAGGAGGGGGAGGAGGAAGAAGGAGGAGGAGAGGAGAAGAGGAAGAAGAAGGAGGAGGAGCAATGGCAGGAGCAGGAGGAGGAAGAGAAGGAGAGGAAGAAGAGGAGGAGGAGGAGGAGGAGGAGGAGGAGGAGGTGGCGGCGGCGGCAGCAGCTTAAGTGTGACATGGCTGTCCCCACTCGTTTCCCAGCAAAAAGAGCTTTGTCCCAGGCCAGCATAGACCTAGGCATTTTCAGGCATCATCTTGGCGGCTGCTTGTCCTCCTCCCTGGGGCAATGGTGGCCCAGAGTCCTCAGTGGCAGAAGAAAATGGCAGCCGGGAGTCAGGTGTAGCTGGGGTTGAAGACCAGAGTGTTGGGTCAGACTCTCCGACCCCAGCCTGCCTGGACCTCGAGCCAGCGTGGCCTGTGAGGGAGGTGGTGACTCCCCAAGGCACCGGTGTCTACATCAGTACGATGGGTCACAAAGCTGAAGTGGAGGGGCCCAAATGTCCCTTCAGATGTTGCTTTTGAGCTGTAAGGAGCTGTCGGCCATGCCAGACTCTTCCCGGGCAAGCAGGGCATGGCGCATCCAGTGACTGGTAATGGTGGGAATCCTAGGGCCGGCTGGACTCCCCTTGTGGGCGGGCACTTGTTTCCTGCGGAGCTCCCTGGGAAACCACCTGCACTGTGCTCAGGTCTCCACAGAGGTCGGGGCTCTCCCTGCCCCATCTCTTCCCGCCATCGTGACCCCTCGTGAACCTGGGAGACCTCCAATTCCATCCCCGCATCTGCTTCCTGGAGGAGTCCCTGGCACAGACAACCACACACCTCCCTCTGGGAATCTGTAGTGAGGAAGAAATGAGGTGACAGGGATGAGGACAATGCTGGGGGTACACGGGCAGCTGTCCACCTGGAGCGCAGAGAGGGCATGGCCTGCAGCTGCACCCGGGCCCCTGCCTGGTCATCTGTGTGTCTCAGGCCACCTGAGCAGAGCTGCACTTTCTGCACCATACAGACACTTTCTTTCCTGGGGATCAGAGAAGAAAGGGGCCCAGCGACAGGAGCCACGGGCAGAGGCATGCTCGTCCCCAGCACCAACCAGCCCTGTCTAGAGGGCTTCCAAGCTCTGCTCAGGTAGGGTCCTGCTTCCTGGTAGTGTTAGCAGCAGCAGGAGATGCCACTCAGCTGTAGCCTGAGGAGTTTACCCCATTGGGACTGCCACTCAGGCTAAGCTGGGTCTTTGGTTCCATAGAGAAAAGAATTTCAGGATGAGCCAGAATGAAACAAAATTATTATTAAGTTTATTGAGTTTATTTAGTAGAGAGAAGAGATGGTACATGCTTTAGGTTTAAACAAGGCATGTGGAGGGAAAGACAGAAACGTAAGAAAAGAATAATAGTATACATCCAAGACATGGGTACAGGCATCTCAAGAGAGAGGCACATTTAAGTGTGTGTGTGTGTATGTGTGTGTGATTTTTTTATCTTTTGAAGCTACATTGTTCAAAGGATGTAATTTACAACCCAGTTCAAAGATTAAACAAAGTTTAAAAATTAGTCACAACAAAAAAACCCATTTACCTATTCTTCCTATCTTAAAGAATGTCCTTTTTTTGTCAATGAAATTGCAAGTTAGCTTTATGAGGCGAACTGTGCAGGTTCAGAGATGACAGAAAGTGCCAATAAGATAGAAATATAGGTCAAAAGAGGTTGAAAAAAGAAGTTCCATTTTTCAGAGGACTTAAAAGTTTAAGTAAAAATGTTTCAGTACACTTTTTC
>VMDO01026197.1:0-27050 GCA_007922755.1 Pedetes capensis | reverse complement strand
CTTTTTTGGGAATAGGCACAAATATGGATCTCTTCCAGTCAGTTGGCCAAGTAGCTGTTTTCCAAATCTGTTGGCACAAACATGTTAACACCTCCAGTGCTGCATCTGTTTGTTGAAACATCTCTATTGGTATCCCATCAATTCCTGGAGCCTTGTGTTTCGCCAGTTCTTTCAAGGCAGCTTCCACTTCGTCCTTCAATACCATTGGTTCCTCTTCATATGCAACCTCTTGGAATGGTTGGTCATCTACCAACTCTTGTATAATGACTCTGTGTATTCTTCCCATCTTCTTTTGATGTTTCCTGCATCATTTAATATTTTCCCTATAGAATCTTTCACTACTGCCACTCGAGGCTTGAATTTTTTCTTCACTTCCTTAAGCTTGAGAAACACAGAGCATGTTCTTCCCTTTTGGTTTTCTGCCTCCCGCTCCTTGCACATGTCATGATAATATTTGTTTTTGTCTTCTCGAGCTGCCTTCTGAAATCTTCTGTTTAGTTCCTTAACTTCATCATGTCTTCCTTTTGCTTTAGCTGCTCCATGTTTGAGGGCAAGGTCCAGTGTCTCTTTCGACATGTAATTTGGTCTTTTCTTTTTTTCTTGTCTTTTTAAGAACTTTCTGCTTCCTTCTTGAATGATATCTTTTATGTCATGCCACAACTCTTCTGGTCTCCTATCATTTGTGTCTAATGTCTAATGCATTAAACCTATTTTTGAGGTGGTCTCTGAACTCAGGTGGGATATACTCAAGGTCATACCGTGGCTCTCGTATACTTGTTCTAATTTTCTTCAGCTTCAGTTTGAACTTGCATATGAGAAGTTGATGGTCTGATCCACAGTCAGCACCTGGTCTTGTTTTGACATTTTGTACGGAGCTTTTCCATCATCTCTTTCCACATATGTAGTCAATTTGATTCCAGTATGTTCCATCTGGTGAAGTCCATGTGTATAGCCTCCGTTTATGATGTTGAAAAAATGTATTTTCAATGAAAAGGTCATTGGTCTGACAAAATTCTATCATGCGATCTCCAGCTTCGTTTCTGTCACCAAGACCATATTTTCCAACTACTGAGCCTTCTTTGTTTCCAACCTTTGCATTCCAGTCACCAGTGATTATCAGTATGTCTTCATTGCATGTTTGATCTATTTCAGATTGCAGAAGCTGATAGAAGTCTTCCCTTTCTTCATTTGTGGCCTTAGTGGTGGGTGCATAAATTTGAATAGTAGTCATATTAACAGGCCTTCCTTGTAGGCGTATGGATATTATTCTATCACTGACGACATTGTATTTCATGACAGATCTTGAAATGTCTTTTTTGATGATGAATGCAACCCCATTTCTCTTTAGTTTATCATTCCCAGCATAGTAGACCATATGATTGTCTGACTCAAAATGGCCTATGCCGGTCCATTTGAGCTCACTGATGCCTAGAATGTCAATGTTTATGTGCTCCATTTCTCTTTTAACCATTTCTAATTTGCCTAGATTCGTACTACGTACATTCCATGTTCCAATTATTAATGGATGTTTACAGTTGTTTCTCCTCATTTTGAGTGGTGCCACATCAGCATGTTGAGCACCCTGGGGCTTTACTCCATTTCCGTCATCACGGTAGACTCTACTTGGAGGAGGCAACTCTTCCCCAGTAGTCTTTTGAGTGCCTTCCAACCTGGGGGCCTCATTTTCTGGCACTATATCTGACAGTGTCTCTTTGCTATCCACAGGGTTTTCAATGGCTAGTTGTTTCAGGAGTGGCTCCCCAGGTCCTACTCCCTAAGGAAAAGACTAGAAAACTTAAAATACCAATAAATGGGAGGGTCTCAATCCATGCATGTTGATGTTAAAATTTGATGCTTCTTGGAGGAAGAAAGGAAACAAATGGGCAATGAGTTTAAAAGTTGGAAGAAAGGTATGAGGTTGATTTTCCCTGGGAATGAAATGCCTAATAGACCTGACGGGAACTTGTTTCTGCATAAAAACTAAATGGTCTTCTATTCTGTGCTGCAGAAATGTTCTAAGATACCCTGAGCTCTCAAAGTCAGCCTTCTGTTTACTCTTCTATTTCAACATTTAGGGTAATATCCATTTTCTTGTAGTTGTTTATCAGCATGATTGTCTTACTCAGTAGACTGTATGCCTATGGAAAAGAGAGATAGTGTTACCAGAGAGTACAGGTCCAGGAAGCTGGCAACAAACCTTGGGATTTGTGTTAGGCATGTAAAAGAATTTATACTTGATACAGAAGTTGTAGTAGAGAGTATATGCAAGGTCTATTGTGAAAGATAGTACACCTCTGAGAAGTAAAGGCAGGCAACAGAGAAGAACTACTGCACAGATCTAAGGTCATGATTTTTATAGAGTTTGAGTAATTAGGGGAAGGGAGAAATGCTTTACATCTGGGGCCTTTATTTAAAATGGGTTAATGGACTTCCTAGTGCTCTGAAAAGAATGAGCTCATGGGCAGATGTCTCAAAGATTAAGAATTTAGGCAGCTATTGATCTTGATTAGGTCACAGAATCCACTGAACAATGTCCTCTGCAATTGCTGGGGAAAGAGTGCCTTCGGTTCACATTCTTTATCATCTATCATGGCTGAAAGAGGAGTCATTCTTAGTCTCCCTTTTCCTCCATTCTGCCTGGTAATGGTTAAGCTAACCTACCAAACAACAGCATCTTGTTCATCTAGGTATTATTAAACTTCTATCCTATGCCATGTAAAAGAGGAAGCTCAACAAATGCCTATTGAGTCAAAATGGTTAATACCAGCTGCATGCTCTGCAGGTGATTACAAATTAATTCATTTCCCTCATCACTAATAGCTCCTGACCAACAGTTACACATCAGAGGCTCACCAGCACAAACACATTTTGGGTTCCTGGTGTGCATGCCCCTTAATGTAGTATCAAGTCATTTCTTCCCTCACCTCTGCCTCTGTTCCTAGCATAATGAATTAATCTAGAGTAGTGGTTCTCAAATTTTAAAGTGTATCAGGGCCAGGCGTGGTGGTCCATGCCTGTAATCCAAGCATGTGGGAGGCTGAGCTAGGAGGATCATGAGTACAGGCCAGCCTGGGGCTACACAGTGACTTTAAGGACAGCCTGGGTACAAATTGAGACCCAGTCTCAAAAGAAAAAAAGAAAAAGAAATTTGTGTACCTGGATTACCTGGAAGATCTTTTAAAACTCCTGAGCCTTACAACTATAATTTCTCATTCAGTAAATCTGGGGTACAGCCCAAGAATTTGTATTTGCAACAAGTTATCAGATGATGCTAATGCTAATTGTCCAGGAACTACACTTTGAGAATTCCAAGTTACCATGTTACCATGGCTACAGCAAGTACTTGGTTGGCTGAGTAGATGTTTATTTCATCAGCACAGAAAAGGACCTTCCTTCCTTCCTTTTTTTTTTTTTGTGACAGGGTCTCACTGGGTAGTCCAGGTTGGCCTGGAACTTGCTATGCAGGCCAGGCTGGCCTCAAATATGTGTTGATCCTCTTGCCAAAGACTCCTAAAGGCTGGGATAGAAGAGGTTTTTTTCAAATGCAACTTTGTGACTCTTTTACTCTTTTTCCCTTGGATAACACAGCTACAGGCAACAGTGGATACACTAGAGTGTCAAACTGTCAACACAGAGACCCTCGGTTTACCACATGTAGGTGCCAGAGAGCCCAAATATCCAATCTTTTTAACTCACTAACCATAGCAAAAAGCTGCAGCAATAGCCCTGTGGCATCCGATCCCGTCAGATCTTGGAAGCTATGCAGGGTCGGACCTGGTTAGTACTTGGATGGGAGACCGCCTGGGAACACCAGGTGCTGTACGCCGCAGAATCCACTGAACCCAGAGAAGGACCCAGCAACCCACTCCCAAAAATCAATCTGCCATTGAAAACCCTATGAATAGCAGAGAAGCACTGACAAACAGTGTTTTGCTGGTTGTATGTAGGGTCGCTATGAGCCAGATACCAACTCAATGGCACCTAACAACAACAATCATAGCAAAGAGGAAAATGCCTTGCTTGGGACCTAGGAAGAGCACCACTGGGGGAAGAAGGCAGAAACTCAGTGAGAGATCAGAACAGTTATCTTAGTGAGGAGATTGGCATGATTCCAATTCATACTGGCCTCAAAAGTTTATAATAAAAACCACATAATGATAATAGCTAACATCTATTGAAAACTTGGGCTGGGAGTTAGCTCAGTTGATAGAGCGCTGCGCTGCAGTCTCTGAGGTCCCGAGTTCAATTCCCAGCACCGCAAAAATGGGAGAAGGACCTGGCAATCCACTCCCAAGGCAATCCCGAAACAGTCAGCCATTGAAAACCCTATGAGGGTCGCTATGAGTCGGATACCGACTTGACGGCACCTAACAACAACAACAACAATTGAAAACTTGCTGTGTGTCACACAATATTATTCTGAGTGCTTCATATATACAAGTTGAATATCCCTTTTCTGAAATGCTTCAGACTAAATTTCAGATTTTTTTCAGATTATGGAATATTTGCTTATACTATATCTAATAAGGTATCTTGTGGATAGGACCCAAGTCAAACATTAAATTCATTTATGTTTCTTATACACACAGTCAGAAGGTAATTTTATATAATATTTTAAATAATTTTGTGCATGAAACAAGGTTCCATGATGTAGAACTCTGCTCTTGCGCTGTCATGTCAGAGCTCAAAAAGTTTTGGATTTTTGAACATTTCAGATTTTTGGATTAGGGGTGCTAAACTCTGTTAACTCAATCCTTAAAACAATCTTACGTGGGAAGTACAGATGAAGAAACTAATGCCCCAAAGGTAAAATAAACCACTCAAAATTATATTGCTAGGAAGGAGCAGAATGATTATTTAAACTTGAAGCTCAAACCTTTTTTTTTTTTCTTTTTGCGGCATTAGGGGATTGAACCCAGGGCCTCATGCAGGCTTTATAACCACTGAAATGCACCCCAAAGCCCATTTTTCACTCTTTATTTTGAGACAGGGTCTCACTAAGTTACACAGGCTGCCTCTGACCTCAAACTTGTGATCCTCCTGCCTCTGCCTCCAGAGTTGCTGTGATGCCACCGTGCCAGGCTTCAAAGCCCAAACTCTTAAACATTTTGCTATATTCCCTCTCAGGTAAACTTACCCTGCAAATGGCAGCTGCTCTTCCCATGCCCCACTCAAACAATGAATGGGGACACATTCCAAGGTTTTTCAAACTGTACTGAAAGACATATAATCTTAGTTCAAGATCAGGTTTGAACTACAGCTCCCTTACCTAACTTAGCAGGACTGGCAGTTAAAATCCTAAGGGAATCATTAAATTTTTAGTGGCAGGGTCAAAACAACATAGAAAATCAGGCCACTTCCTGGCTAGACTATAAACTCCCTGAGGGCATTTATTTCTCTTGTAATACTAAAGTGCCATGGAAAAGGCTAAGCAGCAAACATTTAGAAATGTTTTTTCTATTCTGTACCATCACAGAAAGGACACAGGGGTCAAACAGCAGTGGGGAAAGATCAAGACGAAATTTCCTGAAGGAAAGACAAGGGCACAGAAAAGCCGAGTCACACATATTAAAGGGACAGAAAAGTTCACTGAGAAGGCCCAATATTTTTCCCTAGAAAAGCCCAAAGAAGGACAGGCAATACAGCATAGACAATGGAAGCCAGGTAGGTTCTCAATAAACACACCTCTCACTGGTGGTCTAAGGAGATGAGGTAAAGCACTGGGACAGAGAGCACACGCCCAGTCCCGTGGTTAGTACACACCAAATAAGGAAAAGGCCCTGCTGTTGTCAGGCAGCTGAGAAGACTGTGTTCTC
The DNA here is from genome assembly GCA_007922755.1 of Pedetes capensis. Classification (NCBI taxonomy): domain Eukaryota; kingdom Metazoa; phylum Chordata; class Mammalia; order Rodentia; family Pedetidae; genus Pedetes; species Pedetes capensis. Next base: position 21,234 of record VMDO01026197.1, on the reverse strand, counting down.
TGGGAGGAGTGCTGCATTTACTTCTATTTCCCAGGCAACCAAGCCAGCCCTTTATCACCTTCACTTTCATCACTGGAGCAGAAGGAAAGGTAATTGGGTTAATTATTAAAGCAGCACTAGTTAGTACCACCACCACTAATTGTCCATTTATCTTGGGTTATAAACAGCCATCTTAATTTATGTCCAGTTGGAATGTGCCACTCTGTTTATTTGCCTGGCTACTGAGTACCAGAAAGGTATAAGAACAGAGAGAGGAATAGGTTAGCCAAGGAGATAAAGTGTCCAATACCAGAATCAGTGTTCATTTCTATTCCTACTCACTTAAGGAATATCATGATGGCCCTCAACTGTACTAACAATCACTCATCTTTCCCAGATTTGTTAATTCAAGTGTAGGGATGGTACACAGTAAGAGAGGAAGCAATTTATTGTACTAGACAAGTGGTGATATCAGGTCATGAAATCAGGCTAATTCCTAAAAGTCAGCAAGCCTAAGGTGCCCGATGCACACAAAGGTTGGCCAAACTTTTTTAAGTAACTCCCTAAGTAAAGTAACTCCCTAAGGCACCAAGCAAGCGAGGAACATGTGAGAGAGTGTTAGAGGTTTTAGAAGAGACAAGGGGGGTTGGGGAAGTAGCTCAGTGGGAGAGTGCTTGCCTACAACGTGCCAGGCCGTGGGTTCCACTCTCAGCACCACAAAAAATATATAAATAAATAAAATAATAAAAGAGATTAGATGGATGTCAGGCTTGGTGGCACACACCTGGTAATCCCAACACTTGGCAGGCTGAGACAGAAGGATTTCAAGTTTGAGGCCAGAGGCAGCCTGTGCAGCTTACTGAATCCCTAACTCAACCCAAACCAAACCAAAACAAAACAGTGGGGCTGGGAGTGCAGCTCAGTGGGAGAGCACTTGCCTAACTTCCACAAGACCCTGCCTCATAATCCATCAGAGGAGGTAAAAGACAGCTGAAAATAAAGTTAACAAGGGAAAGTAAACTATTGTAAAAGGGGTAGCTCTGTCTTATCCATACCAGTCAACAAACAGAAGGACACTTGGGACACAAGATTATATAAACCAATATAATTATTGGGTTTGTAATATATGAACACTTAATATATATGAAAATAATAGCACAAAGTAGGGGGAAGGGAATGGAGCTACAACAGAACATGTTTCTGTATCTTATCAGAATTAAGTCTATATAAATCTGAAGGACTACAGATAAAATGTACAGATAAAATACACTTCAAACATCAATAATGGCATTAAAATAGTACAGTGGATGATATCCATTTTATACAAAGTTGGTACAGGAGATAAATAAGGAGAAATAAAAAAGACATTAAAAATACCTAAAACAAACAGCAAAATGGCAGACAAAAATCCACAATAATAACATTCATAACATTACATATGAATGGACTAAATAATCCCAAAACAGGGACTGTCTGAATAAAAACAAGAACAAACTATATGGTTTCTATGTGAGACACACTTTAGATCAAAGATCTAAATAGGATGAAAGTAAAAGGATAGAGAAAGATACATGGTGTAATCAATAGCCATAAAAGAGCTGAAGTCTGCTGGGCGCAGTGGCGCATGCCTGTAATCCCAGTGTCTTGGGAAGCGGAGACTGGAGGATCACAAGTTCGAGACCAGAGGCAGTCTGCGTAACTTAGTGAGACCCTGTCTCAAAAAAGTAAAAACAAAATGGGCTGGGGGCGCAGTTCAGTGGTCCAGCACTTTCAAAGTATGCAGGCGCGAGGTCCTGGGTTCAACTCCAAGTACCGCAAAAAAAAAAAAAAGAGCTGAAGTCTGTATACAAGAAAAAATAGATTTTAAGATAAAAATATTACTAGAGAAAGAGGGACATTTTATAAGAATAAAATGGTTAATTTATCACAAAGATATAAAAATTATGAACATATGTGCATCTAATGACAATGTCCTAAAATATATAAAGATAAAAGACAAAAATGAAGGGAGAAATACATAATTCAGCAATAATAGTTGGAAATTTCAATACTACACTCTCTGTAATAGAACAAGTCAGAAAATAAGCATGGATATACAAACCTTGAATAATACTATCAAACAAGTGGATCTACCTGGCATTTACAGAACTCTACCCAACAACATAATACACATTCTTCTTAAGCACACAGGTAACATTCTCCAGGATAGCCCATATTCTGCTAAATCAAAAAGCAAGTTCCAACAAATTTAACATAATCATTCTAAGTATATTCTTAGACCACAGGGAGAGTAAATAAGGGATCAACAACAGAAAGAAAATGGAGAAATTCACAAATATGTGAAAACTGAACACCCTCCTAAACAACTAATGAGTCAAAAAAAGGAACCTTAAGAGAAATTAGCATGACTGGGCTCAGAGCCATCTCTACCCCAAGACACTTGACCAGACTCCAATGACCTGTGGGTAGGAGCAAGAAAATCCTGACACTTCACATTGATTTTAATCAAAATAGTACATTAAGTACATCAGGTCCACATCTGCTGGGAGCAGATGCTCATTAGGATGAAAGTCAAAAAGATTATGTAGGACAGATAACTAACACCCTACATTACTCAGGTCCCTATCCTTCAGAAGTTTTTTGTTCTTCCAGTAATTAACAAATGCCAGGGCTTCTTATTTCACTTTTATGAGGGTTCAAACATGAAGAAAAATATTATAAGCTTAAAAATCTTTTGGCAGATACTCCCTACTTGTACTCAAGCAAAATAGCATAGTAGACAAAATAGAAGTCTTATGAGTCAGGCAGACTCGTAAATTCCCAGTTCCCAGACTGTCTCTCACTGTGCTGTACTGGGCAAACAATGTAACTTCCCTGAGCCTCAGTTTTCTTTCCTGAAGAATGGAAATGCGAGCTGGGTGTGGTGGCACATGCCTGTAATCGCAGCGGCTCGGGAGGTCGTGGCAGGAGGATCGCAAGTTCGAGACCAGAGGCAGCCTGTGTAATTTAGTGAGACCCTGTTTCAAAAAAAGTTAAAAAAAAAAAAAAAAAAAAAGAAAGAAAAAAAGAAAAAAAGAAAAGAATGGAAATGTCATCATCTACCTCACCAGATTAGAACAATGATTAGAGGAGATAATGTATGAGAAAGGACTTAGGACTGTACCTGGCCAATCATAGGCAGTCGTTAGCTTCACTTCCTTCATTTCAGTTGCTGTCACTACACAGAGCTAGAGATGTCTGCTAAAAAGCCAGTAGGTACAGCTCCCTCGACTTCTGCATGTTTCCCCAAAAATATACCTGGTAGGGTTAGAGTAGTGTTAAATGTATTTACACCTCTTTAAATATGGGTCCAGAACCTGTGCTGGCCTGGGTTGAATGGGTGGTTGGAGGCCACCAGGAACCTACAGAATTGTGGGGAAGGTACCAATAAAGGGAGAAGAGATGAAGATCATCAAACTATCCTATTTCCTCGGTAATAGCTTTTGTTTTCTCTTAACACTCCCAGGCTCTTGTGGGGTAAAAGTAGACTAAAGGGATCTTCTTCCTCTTGTTGGGTACCGTCAATCTTAATTTTCTGCGTGTGTTTGTGTGTGTGTATGTATGTTCCCCACCCCTCCCCACACTACTGGGGTGGGGTGTTGAACACAGGGCCTCTCACATACTTTGCAAATTCCTGCCACTAAGGAGCACCATCAGCCCCTTTTTTATTTTTTATTTTACAACAAGTTCTAAGTTGTGCAGGCTGACATAGGCGACCTCTGGCTTTGAGCTCGCTCTCCTCAGCCTCCTTAGTCTCTGGGATTACAGGCAAGCATGACAGTGCCCCACCAGCAAATCCATTTTTGTTGATGTTTCTGGATAGCTTTGGTTAGGGTCCACTGGAGACTCATTTACCATCACAGTAATGGTCACACCACCAAAAACTACAGGTATGTATCTGTTTTGTCCCCCCAGGTCTGCCAAATTTTCATGCTTCACCCTTGCAAAAAAGCCACTCAAAGCCATACAAAGGTTCCACTTATTTTTGGATCCAAGAACTAAACAGCAAGATTAATGTATGGCCTGTCACTGAGACTGTGAGCTGTAGGAGGGCAGCGATCATGTCTGTCTTATTCACCCTGCTGGCCTACAACATTGCTTGGCACATAACACTGCAGAAAAAATATCTGCTAAATGTAATTGTTCAGGGACCATCACTACCTCATTCCAATCACACAAGAGGAGTAAGTGCCTTTCCAGGAAAATCGGGAGTGCTTACTGCTAAAAGGCCAATTTCTCTTTCATTCTGAAAGCCATTATTACAGGAGCTCAATTACATGATCACAAGTAAGTTTAATAAAAAGCACAACATCACAACATCTGTATCTAGGAGGACAAGAAAGTTCAGGGAAAGGCCTGTTACATAATAAGATTTTCCTCAGCAAGAACCATGGGGTTATAACAGGCCATGTTTAAGAACCACTTAAAAAAGAAGAAATAAATAAGAAAAACATTGAAGGTCAGCGAAATTCTCTGGAAACTCTTTCTCTCCTCTAGATTAAGATCCTGGAAAAAAAATTGCTGGGAAAACTTTGTCCTGTGAGACAACTGTGAGGAGGCAAACTAGGAAGGTGGCTTAGAGAACAAGCCCTGGAGTCCACTGCTTGGGTTCATTCCCAGCTCCTTTATTTCTTAGCTACATCACTCTGGGCAAGGTAATACTCTGGGGTTCAGTTCCTTGCATTGCTTATTAGGGAACAGTACCCATCTCATAGAATTATTGCAAGTTAGAAATAAAATAAGGCAGCTGGGCATGGTGGCACACACCTGTAATCCCAGCAATTCGGGAGGCAAAGGCAGGAAGATCGCAAGTTCGAGACCAGAGGCAGTTTGTGTAACTTAGCCAGACTTTGTCTCAAAAAGTAAAAATACGGGCTGAGGGTGCAACTCAGTGGTACAGCACTTACAAAGCATGCAAGCATGAGGCCCTGAGTTCAAACCCCAGTACCACAAAAAAGAAAATAAATAAAATAAAGCTGGTTGTCAATGGCATACATCTGGAATTCCAGCAACTCAGGAGGCTGAGGCAGGAGGAATACAAGTCCAGAGGCAACCTGTGTAGCTTAGTGAGACCTTGTCTTAAAATAAAAAATAAAAAAGGGGCTAGGGATGTAGTTCAGTGGTACAGCATTTGCCTAGCATGTGCAAAGCCCTGAGTTAACCCACCAGTATTGGGGGGAAAAAAGAAAAGAAAAAAAAAAAAAAAAAAAAAGGAAAAAAGAAATATGTGTAAAGCACTTAAAACAATCCCTGGTACACAGCAAGTGCCCAATAAATGTTAGGCTGTTTTTGTTGCTGCTGTTATCATTGTTGCAGTTTTCTAAAGGAAATAGAAAGATGATATGACTGCCATCAGAATCTAGAGGAACTTCCCAATATCTACAAATGAAGAGAATTTTAAAGAAAGGATGAATACACACTCTAATATGTACGTTGAGAAAATAAAACTGGTTTAATTGTGAGTAGAAACCATTTGCTAACCTAATTCAAGAGTGAGACTTAAGTCTAGATTTCCTTCTCTTCATGACATTTAGCATCATTTTGACAGAGAACGTTCCTCAGTAGATTCCACATTTGTAAATAACTGTCTCCTGAAACACATTCCCCATATTCAAAGGCATTCATAAGTGCAAGCAGGCCACTTGGGGTCACACCACTGGGCATAAAGTGGGGAGCAGGAAATGAAGGTAGAGTTACTGGAGATCAGGGGGAGAGGGGAGGAATACAATATACAGCTGTTTGAATAAAAGCTAAATGCCAAGGAAACAGATTTGCTGCCAGCAGAATAGCAGGAGGTGCTGTGCAGGGTGGTGGAGGCAGATGTCTGAAACATAGAAGGGTGGAGAAGAGCTCTGTAGTATTACTGTTTGGCAGCAAGTGATTATCTACCAGTGAGGAGCTTCCACATGCCTTCAAGCCAAGCCACAAAGCAGCACCAGGCAAGGAGAGGCACAAACCCACCAGGTCTGGTTTAACAACTAACTCCAGAATCATCCTCAGACACGACTGTCAAAGGACTGTGGTGTTGTCTCCTTCCCAGCCAGGCTGGGCCTATAAAGTCCAGGTGTCCAGCAGAGAAACTCCTGCAGTTTCTAGGATTTCTAGGCCTTGAAATTAGGTCAAGAATACTACATTGAAAGGCCAGGTCCCATAGCCTGCCCACTGTCATAGCAGCTTAGTTAGAATCTCTAACACAAAGCCTGAAACCTTCTCTCCCGGACAGCCACTGCCTCAAAAGATCCCTCCCTACCTTTAACCACCACATGGCACATGTTTATGAAAACAAGATGTCATTTAAATAAACATGTAAATTCTACTGTAATTACTAATAAAGATGCTTATTAAAGATACATCTAAATATGGCAAGATTTGTATGCCTTTTATGCTTTTGCATACATGAATTTCCAAGTTGGCAGTGGAGATGGTAGGAAGGGGGCAAAAGGTTTATGAAGAAACAACCTTCAGAACAAAAAATAAATTTCTTCTTTGTTTCCTTCTCTGGAAACTGCCCAGGAGCAGCTGCATAAACCATGTCCCAGACCCCAGTCACACCATGCCTCAGAGCTTGAAAACATTGGCTACTAAGTCATTTGACCATCATAAAACTGCCTCAGTGGGGCTTGCCCAGTCCATTTTCTGTTCTGTAGAGAGTTCTGAGCCAGCTGCATGGGCCTCTCCCTGCTCCTCCTTCCTCAAAAGATTCCACAGTGCCTGGAAACTCCACATGCTGGCAGTAGCAAAGGGTTGGAGAGGTGTGCATTAAGCCCCTAATTAAATCACAGGATCTGGCTCATGAGTGTCTCCCCAACTGAAACATGAACAAGACACTTTTATCATTCAATTAAAAGCATAGCCAGTATTTAATTGCTGGATTAAGAAATAAATGGTTTAAACAAATAATTTTTTTTTTCCTTTTCAGTTCCCTTTATAGAAAGTTCTGAAGGAAATAGGAATAGACAAGAGAAACAGTTTTGCTCAACCCTACTGTTTCCTGCCTGAAAAAACAGACTCTAGTACACGACCCCAAAATAAAATATTCTGCCAGATGCCCAGACACCATCACATCAATATAGGTAAAAGAGGGAGGAGCTTTACCTGGCTCCACATCTTTTCACAATTTCAAAATCCAAAGAAACATTTCCTTACCTGCCAGGACCCTGTTAACAGAAGAGTGAGTAGCCAAGCCAGGCTGTCCACGTTCATGAAAAATCCCAGCATAAGGCAAGTACTCCGGCAGCAAGAAACGCCTACAAGAAGGAATCACATGTGAAAAGCCAAGTAAAGACTGACATAAAACAAAGGAGATACTATCACCTTCAAAAATATAAGCTCAGGAGGGCCAGGTGTGGTGGTACACAACTGTAATCCCAGCACTTGGGAAGCTAAGGCAAGAGGATCATGAGTTCAAGGTCAGCCTGGGCTAAAAAAATGAAATGAAATGACATAGCATGACATGACATGACATAAGATAAAATACAGCCTAAGCAATACGCTAAACTAAGGAAGTCCACGGAAGTCCCCCCAAAAGAGTAAAAATTCCCAGGACTTGTACATTCAAAAGTTTGTATCTCCTTTCTGTCCTTCTTCTAAAGCAAAGACCCCTATGGCTTCTCTCTTTGAACAGGACATCCCCAGTGCCATTTTTCTACCTCTTTTCATTGTGGCTTATCATCTCTTGCCAAGTCTTTATGTGGTAGGGCTGGAACACATATATAACTACAAAATAATTCCAGATATGGGTAATCCAAAGGCCAGAAAGTCAGTTTAAAATTAAATCCTAGCATGCCTATAATCCCAGAGACTTGGGAGACCGAGGCAGGAGGATCACAAGTTTAAGGCCAAAGACAGCCTGCACAGCTTAACAAGACCATGCCTCAAAATAAAAAATAAAGAAAAGCTGGCTCAGTGGTGGAGCACTTGCCTCCCATGTGTGAGGCCTTGCATTCAACCTCTAAGTACTGCAAATAATAATAATAAAATAAAATAAATAAATCCCAAATCCTAAAGGCACTGGGATATAGCTCAGAGGTAGAGCCCCTGCCCAGCATGCTCAAAGCCCTGGGTTTTATCCCTAGGACAAAAAAAAAAGTAAATCCTAGGCTCTGATAAAAGGTCCCTCCGTTGTTGACAACCTAATTCTTACCTTGGGACAAAGCGTCCAAGTGAAGGTGCAGACATCCGAGCATTGCGGGGAGCTCGGTGCCTGGATCTGTCACCATTGTCCCTAGACAAAACAAAAAGACCATACATGAGACAGTCACTAAGGCAGAATCACTCACCAGTCCAAAAGACAAGCATCCCCCAAACTAAATTCCTGCACTTAGGAGAAGAGTCCACAGTAATCAATCACCTGGTAGCTCCTTAATTTGGGTGGCACATTACTATACCACATCTCTGGAGTATCTTGAGTAAAAGATTGATGAGTGTTTACCAATAGTTCAGGAAGGAAGAGGAGGATTTTTCTTGAGTCAATATGAACTCTGAACCCTGTAGCATGTGAAATTGAAGCCAATTTAAATCTTGGGATCTATATATATACTTATTTTTCTGTAATGAAAGATGTAAAGAAAAAGAGACTAGGAATCCTGAAGGAGGAAAAAATTCCCCTATCAATTTCATTTGGCAAATTGTTATCTTCAAATGAATCTGTTTAGATCCTGTGTGGAAAATCAATGAAAAGTGACAAGGGGGAAAAAAAAGACTAGTTAGTGTCTTCTTTGATGCACTGAAAAATTAACAATGATCAAGAATGTAAGAAAAGGTAATCCTAAGCAGACTCATTTGAGTAATAATAAAAAAGCCTACATGCTTTCTTCGTGGACTATTAAAGCAATAGTAATAACCACCATTTATTATCTACTAAGTTCCAATACTGGCTAGGGTTTAGCTCAGTTGGTAGGGTGCTGCTCTGTGCTGAGGCTCTGGGTTTGATTCCTAGCACTGCAAAAATAGGAGAAGGACTTGGCAGCCCATGACCAAAATAATTCTGAAAACTATCAACAATGAAAACCCTATAAATGGCAGAGAACCACTGATATAGGGCTGGTCATGGCACAGTGTCAGGGAGTGTTTCGTTCTGTTGTACATGGGGTTGCTATGAGTCAGACCCGACTCGGTGACACCTAAAAACAAATTCTAATACAAAGGTTATTAATATGTTACTCTATTTAATTCTTCTATTTTATAGATAAGAAAACTAAGAACTAGACAGGCAAGTATCCAAGGACACACAACAAGTGAGATATTGAGGCAGGATTCAAGGAAGATCTGATTTTAAAGCCTTGGATCTTTCTACCACATTTCAATGGCTTTCTACAAGGAAAGAGAGGAAAGGAATTTCACATGGTTTAGTTTCCAATGCATCAAAGGAACAATAAGCCAAAGGGCACTGGCTGGACAGAGCACTTAATTAGCTGCTTAAACAATTCTACAAAATAAATGAACCTGTGAGAGCTTGATTTGGGACATTTTCTGAATTCTCCCTTTGGATTATCTTCAAATCAATGAGATAATCCTCAAAACTGGCCCTGGAACCAAAGTTAAGGCAACACTGTGGCTTTTAAGTGGACCACTGGGAGCGGTATAAGCCAGAAACAAAAGCCTATGAAGATTTTTGTGTCTTGGTAGAACTGGCTGCTGAGCATTAAGAGAAATCAATACCAGGGATATTGGAAGCTGGTCCATTAAAAATCAGTATTTGGTTTTTATTTTCCCCAAAGAGAAAGCACACTATTGTTTTTCTAAGATATCATATTCTTTTGACTTGAAACTCTGTTGATGAAAGGAGAGGGGGAGGAAAGATAAGACTATACAGAAAATAAAAAGGGGAGTTTTAAAAAATGATATCAGAAGTTCCTGACCCACAGAATGCAAATCCTGCAGACCCCCAAAATTATTACACATGTACAAAAAGAAGCTCTATACAAACAAATACGTTACCTCTCAAACATACTACTAAGCATACTATTATTTTTCAAATATATGGAGATTTTACTTGTGATCAATTAAGGCACCAATTTATTTAAAAGTACAAGTAAATTCACGATAGTTTTCCATTATTATACATTTAACTTATCAATGGGCACAACCAATTATCAGGAAAGGAATTAAAAGAAAAAGAAAAAAAATTTTTTTTGAAATTAAAGAGTTCTAAGGAGAAAACAGGGAAAGGCCCTGAGTCTCAGAAGGTTGAAAATTAAGCTAGAAAGAAGCATCATGGGACAAATTTTATTACCCTCTTCTATAGCTCTGGGACCTGACTGGATGGCACATAACAACAATGACGACGACAACAACAAGAGCTCTGAAAGAGAGCTGACTTTCCTAGAATCACATTGTGGAGCTGAAAATTTGCTCCTACAAGTCCAAAGATCCACCTCCTTCTGGATAACAAAGAATATTCTACCCAGGGTTAGCAAACATAAAGGGTTGGGAAGGAGACATCAGGGCACTAGCTAGTACTGATGAGGTGCCAAAGCGCAAAGACACCACAGAGCTTGGTAAGAGGACAATTTAAGAGCATTGGACAAACACCAGAGCGAGAGAAAAATGTGGACTCTGATAACATACATCACAAACCTCATTTTGTTTTTATTAAGACCTAAAAACAAACAATTTCTGATTCAGTTCCTCCTTCCATGTTAAAAGAAGAGAGGTGGTTCAAATAGTAAATTTATGTTATATGTATTTTACCACAAAAAAAAAGGCAGCTGGTGAAAAGGGGAGGGAGGCTGAAATATGACCAGAGATAATGGATATAAAGTGTTTAGAGATTACTGGAGGATATAAAAAGAAAATAAGAATAAGATCAAGCTGGCAATGGTGCATGCCTATGAGCTCATAATTTGGGAGGTTTGAGATAGGAGGATTGCAGATTTGAGGCTAGCCTGGGCAATATAGTAATATAATAAGAGCCTGTCTCAAAGTATCTTTAAAAAAATGAGATGAGCTGGCTTAGATACAAGCAAAATTTCTGATAGAAGGCAAAATAAAACAGCAATATACCATGTGAGTGGAAGTGTCTGTGCTGGTCCTCAGCTCAACATCTTGGCTAAGGATGGGAAAGTAAGAGCTGCATGGTATCTCAATAACTATAGTAGGTCTTCAAGTTGAAAGTGTTAGGACTCTAGAAAAGGAAAAATGACAGAACAGGAACCAAAACAACTGGAAAAAAATGAAATGAAGCAAACAAATGAGATGCCACCTACAGGAGAAACAAAAGCCTCTCAAGCTGGGCTTGGTGGCACACGCCTATAATCCCAGCAGCTCAGGAGGCGGAGGTAGGAGGATCGCAAGTTCGAGACCAGAGGGAGTCTGTGTAATTTAGTGAGGCCCTGTCTTAAAAAGTAAAAAAATGGGCTGGGGGTGCAGCTCAGTGTTCCAGCACTTGCAGAGCATACAAGTGCGAGGCCCTGGATTCAAACCCTAGTACCAAGAAAAAAAAAAAAAAAAAAAAAAAAAAAAAAAAAAAAAAAAAAAAAAAAAAAAAAAAAAAAAAAAAAAAAAAAAAAAAAAAAAAAAAAAAAAAAAAAAAAAAAAAAAAAAAAAAAGCCTCTAGGAGCAGCCTACCAGACAAACAGCTCAGACATTTACTAGAAATTTTACACTTTATGGGAAAAACCCTTAAAACAAAAGGGCTAAGGTGGCAAAGATCAGAATGCCCAACCACAGGACAAGTTAGACCACATGAGGGGAAAAGTATGATTTTAGTATCAGAACCAGGGCTTCAAATCTGTGAAAAATTGGGTTCAGGTTCAGTTACAGATTCAATGTTAAAAGTCAGAGGGGACTGAGTTCAGGTTTAAAATTTTAATCTAATGGTAGATAGACAAATTTTTTTCAACTATTTTTTTGAATTTTAAAATGTTGTCATTGTTTAGGTGCCGTTGAGTCGTGTCTAACTCACAGTGACCCTCACAGGGTTTTCAATGGCTGATTGTTTCGGGATTGTCTCTGGAGTGGATTGCCACATCCTTCTCCCATTTTTTGTTGTGCTGGGAATCAAACTCGGGACCTCAGAGACTGCAGAGCGGTGCTCTATCAACTGAGCTAAATCCCAGCCCCGATTTTTAAATAGCTAATGATAAAAAAAAAAAAATAAGGAAAAACAAAACCAGTAAAAGCTGAACCCAAACCCAATTTTTACTGGGCTTAGGTTTGGGTTCAGTCTGAAGCCCTGCTATCTATACATAAGATTTCACTCTGAACCTGAATCAAACCCAAACCCTCTAAATGTTAATATACTGAACCTGCACCCAAACCTGAACCCAATTTTTTGTGGGTTTGAAGCCCTGATCAGCACACAGAAACCCAAGGCCAAAGGCACTTCTCTGAATAAACTAGGGGTGAAAAGAATAACTGATATCTCTCTAGATTCTATCATCTAGAAAGAAGAGGGGATTCAGAGATAAGAAGTTGAAGCAGGGAAACAAATTTCAATGCATCAGAGATTTGTGGGGAGAGTTGAAGCAAGGGTAGAGGGATAATGGTAAAGATTCTAAGAAAAGATCAAAGGAATTAAAAGCACTTAAAATAATGATGTATTCAGAAAACTAAGAATCTGCCCTTCACTTTACTGCTGACACAAGATTAATATAAAGTAGGCCTCCATGAACTAGAAGGAAGCAAAGTAAGTCAAATGAGACTGAATATGAGTGGACTAGAAGGTGTTCACCAGATGAGCAGTGGGAGAAAGGCAGACTCAGTTTGCCTTGGAAATAAGGTAAGGTGCTAAATACTAGAATCTAACGTAACAGAGCCAACACTTTCTTGCAGCAAAAAGGGGAGGGGTTTAAGAAAGAAGTGAAGAACAGAGGTAAATATGCTGGTGTTGCTCCTCCAACACATAGGAATACTTTTCAGGGAAATACCAGAGAAATCCTCATCAATTTTAACAGCTAGAAGCTGCCTTTAAATCAGCAGGATAGAAGCTGCCTGGGTTACTAATGGCTTTCCCAGTTGTTGAACTCTGTGCATCTCTGATTAACTCTCAGAGGGGTATTTGCGAGGAGAGAGAAAAAAAAAAAAAAAACCTAAAATTTTCTTGTAAATGATTTTACAAGAAAAAAAAAAACACCCTTCAAACAATCAAGCTTCCAAGATAAGTGTTAAATAAAAGAAGATGCATCTCCAGAACAAGAGAGAATCACAGCAGCACTCTTTTGCTAAATGTCCAGGATTAATTGCCTCAGAGAGGATGTAATTTAAAGGAATGAAAAATACACCTACAGACTGCTGTCTGAGTCCTGACCAGACAGTCAGATTGTCATTGCTCCTCAGTGACAAACGGCTCTGACTTGAGCCTTTATAAATAAATGTCTTGCATCAAAAAGCTCAAAAGGCCATTGTCTTCTTGACAATACACAGTTGACTTTGCTGAAAATTAAAAAATGCTTGTTTAAAAATATTTATTTCCAGGCCAGGCACTCACGCCTGTAATCCCAACAACTCAGGAGCAAGGCAGGAAGATCGCAGCTTCTAGGCTAGAGGTAGCCTGGGGAACTTAGAGAGACCTTGTCTCAAGATTTAAAAAAAAAAAAAATTGTTTAAAAAGGGAGCTTGGGATGCAGCCCAGTGGTAGAGCACTTGCAAAGTATGTGAGAAGCCCTGGGTTCAACCCTCAAGTACTGCACAAAAAAAAAAAAAAAAAAAAAAAAAAATCAACAAAAACCAAACTTGGTTCCCTCTACTTCTCTGTTTCTACTCAGTCTCCAGACAACAGAAGGCCTAGTTTGAATTTCTGTCCCAGGATGATGGCATGGTGATCTTGGTCAAGTTCTTTCCTAAGTGATATTAGAAATGGAAGCACAGTTTCTTTTCTCTCTCTCTCCTTCCTTCTTTTAACATTTTTTGGGGGTTGAGCCCAGGGTCTCACACACACTTTATAAATGCTCTACACTGGGCTGCACCCCCAGCACATTTTTTATTCCGATTCAGGGTCTCACTAAGTTATGAAAGCTGTCTCTGCCCTTGAACTTGCAATCAGCCTGCCTCTACCTCGAGAGTCACTGGGATTACAGGTGTGTGCCATGGAGCACGGCTCCAAATCTCTATTTTTAAGGACTGTGTACTTTGCACAAGAGCTTAGATTTTTGCAAGAGGGGCAGAGTGTCAGCTGAAATCATTTATATGGGATACCTAACAATGTAGGTCTCCTGGAATGGCAGAGCCTTCATTTTTCTCCAAGGAATCATAATGTGAGATAATTACCATTTACAAATTCCTTTCCTCCTTTATTCTACCTGTTAATTTCATCTGCCTACATTTTGCATCCATATTCATATTGTGCATTTTATGATTAAAAAATATAAATCTAAGTGGTTCTATCTTCTTCCCTACACCTCCTGGTGATTTAATTCTTTCCTTCTGTATTTTCCCATTTTAAGGCCAGGAATAATCCAGATATATTTCACTTTCTTTTTCTTCTTCTCTTCTTCTCCATTCCCCCAAATACATATTCATAAGTACCTATTTGCTCAGAAAGAGTACTAATTCTCAAAGCTGCCAAGTAGTGTTACACATTTCTCAGCAATAGGTCAAAATCGGTAAATAGCTGGCACTCAGGTAGGTATATATTTTATAAATATGTTGAACTTGACGAGTAACAGACAACCTATTCCTCAGGAGGTCTTCTCACTTTCCTGAGAATTTTTATTATTCTACCTCTGCTGAGTACAAGGGAAAATCTTCTAAGATAGTTAACTTGTTAACACTCAAATTATTTCTTTTTGGAGTATCACAACACTTTTTAAACATGTGGTATCTTTTACCTTTCTTAGAATCCCTGTGAACAACAACAACAAAAGAAAGGCAAATTTCATCTTAGTTTTTAAAAATATGAGTGTTCTATAAGCCTTAGTGGGTTAACACAAACAAAGATCCAAGAAATTTAGGGCTAAATGAAGCTTCACATATTATCTAATCACATTTAATAGATCAGACATTGAGGCTTAGGGTGGAAAAGGGACTTGCTCAGATCACATGAGAAATTACAGGCTCAATCAAGACTGGAACCCAGCCAGGCATGGTAGCAGACGTCTGTAATCTCGGCACTCAGCAGGCTGAGGCAAGAGGATCAACTCAAGTTCAAGGCCCACCTGGTCTATGTAGAGAGTTCCAGGCTAGCCTGGGGTACATAGTGAAACCCTGTCCCAAACAAACAAAACAACTAGAACTCAGACAATAGGGCTACGAGGCACTGATGAGAAAATCTAATTCTAATCACTGCCGTTCTAGGAGTCACTTTTAATTTTAAACTTAGTTCCAAATTGGCTCCAGTAAGAGTAAGAAAGGACTTGAGTAGCATTTTATTTGGAGAAGTAACTGTCCTCTCAGGAACATCCACAAATGCCCCACTCATAGAAACATGGACATCAGGTACAGTAGCACATGCTTGTAGTCCCAGGTACTCCAGAGACTGAGGCAGGAGCATCCCCTGAGACCAGCCTAGGCAAGATAATAAAACTCAGCCTACAAACAAATAAACAAACAAAAATACTCTGTGAAGGAAATAACAGGACTCTTACAAGCAATACTTAAAATTCAACCCTTGAATATCCTTGCCAATACTACACCCACTGCTCTCTAATTGGTTCTCCTCCATCAGTACATGCCTGCAGCTGTACCACTGTGGCATCCGATCCCGTCAGATCTCAGAAGCTAAGCAGGGTTGGACCTGGTTAGTACTTGGATGGGAGACCACCTGGGAACACCAGGTGCTGTAGGCTTGGGAGAAGGACCCAGCACCCTACTCCCCAAAACAATCAGCCAATGAAAACCCTATGAATAGCAGAGGGACACTAACAATAGTGTTTCGTCTATTGTATGTAGGGTTACTATGAGTCAGACAGACACTGACTCCATGGCACCTAACATCACCAACCATCAGTACAGTTGCCACATTAGGTCACCTTAACCAATGTTGTGACAGTTAGCTGCCTAAAGCACATATTGAATAACGGCTGCCCTTTGATAAACATAAAGTCCAAACTTCCCAGCCAGGCATACCAGCCCCTCCACACCTCCACAGTTCATGACTTTTGATCTCTCTCATACCACCCATGTCTGCAGCCATAGGACCCTAGCATCCAATCCTGCCTGATCTTAGAAGCTAAGCAGGGTCAGCGTGGTTAGTACTTGGATTGGAGACACTCCTGGGAATACCAGGTGATGCAGGCTAGCAAGAAGGACCTGGCAATCCACTCCCAAAACAATTGCCATTGAAAACCTTATGAATAACACAGAAGCACTGACATAGTGCCAGGCACAGCGTGAAGTAGTGTTTCATTCTGTTATACATAGGGTTACTATGAGTCGGACGCAACTCAACAACACCTAACAACATCAACATATCACCCACATTCCACACTTTTACACACAGATCTGTTGGGGTCCCTGATTAAACTCTGTAAATCTCTTAATTCTGAGCTTTTGCTTATTATTCCTTTTATCTAGAATTTCCTTTTCTATATACATCTTCTTCATTGATCCACCTTTCAAAGTCTTAAACATCCAGGTCAAATCCATGAAGCCTCCATATTTCTCCAAATTCCCTCTCCCTTTATGCAAAGCTATCCTAATATTTTAGCAGCAACTTATTACAGTATGTTTTCAGATATTTATAGAAATCTGACCATGTTATTCCACAAATTAAATGCTTTGACGATTCTCTCCCTCCTGTAGAATAAAGTTTACCTTCTTAGCAAGACACACAAGACTCTCTAAGATCTGGCCTCTCTAATTCTCAGGGCTCATCTCCTGCCTCAGATCTTGAACATTACAGTCTAGGCACATTTATCAACAGGGCAATTCCCAAAATGTTCCATGCTGTTAAATGTTTCTATGACTCTGTGCTTACTTCTCTTTCTCCTAAGCACAGCTACAGAAAAACAATATGTTAAGACTTACTCCTTTCTCTTTTATAAGCCCACCTTGTAAAAATAATCAACTACTACAAAAAACAAGTGAAATTATTTTAAATTTTGTATTAAGTAGAAAAATAAGTTTTTTGTTTTTTTTTTAAATCTCATCCCACATAAAGAACTAATTCTGGCCAGGCATGATGGTACATGTCTGTAATCCCCGCACTCAGGAGGCAGAATCAGGAGCACTCCAAGTTTAAGACCAGCCTATATAGCAAGACTCTTTCTCAAACAAAAATAAAACAAACACAAACAAAAAGAACTAATTTTGTATCATAGAACCACTCAACAAATGTAAACAGTTGGCTGATTCTAGCTAATTTAGCAGGTTCCAGTCTTCAAAAAGAATAACAAAGCAGTGTTAAGTTTTGCTTACACTTCTAATGTTAGTCTGTAGTCTGTAAATCAAAGGAAGAGACAAAATGAGGTAGACAATGCCTCCTTCTGAAGACTGCAGATGCAAAAAATTACTTTTCCCTTTATTGGTCATAAGTTATATATTTGTTATTAGAGATTAATCATTGACTTCTATAGGAGTCCTGAAAATTCAAGTCTCAGAAGAGAGGATGAGAAAGTACTACCAAGGATATGTGGCTTCACTCTGCTGGAATTTCTAGCCAGGAGTGCTTTAAGCAAATATATGAGTCTCATAAAGCCATCAGGCTTTTATCAGCCTGATAAAAGGAATATTATTTTCTAGTTTTCTAGTATTAATTCTAGTTCTAATTCTAGTTCTAATTCTAGTATTAATTTTAGTTCTAATGTATTTCCTTTGTCATGGGCTCAACAAAATCTCAGTTATACCAAAAAGGCAAAGGAAAAATATTGTAAACAAAAGGCAAGCAACTTCTCCTATGCCATGCCCAATCAGACAGAGGTCAGAGCTGACAATCTTCAAAACTCTAATCGGATACATCAGACAATAAGAAAACCTATTAATGGCCTCCTTGCCAGAAGATATCTATCAAGGAGACTATAAAAGAAGCTCAGCTGGTTAAGACAGCACACACACTTGTAGTTACAGCTACTTGGAAGTCTGGGCTGAGAGGACTGCTTGAGCTCACGAAGGTTTTGTTCTGTTTTATTTTGTTTTTACAATACGGGGGGGGGGGGGTGTTGAACCCAGGGCCTTGTACGTGGTGTTCTACCACTGAGCTACACCTCCAGCCACTGCCCCCGCCTTTTTGAGACACAGTCTTGCTAAACTGTGTAGGCTACTTCTGGCCTCAAACTCACAATCCTCCTGACTCAGCCTCCAAAGTTCTGGGATTACAGGCAAGGTGTGCCATGGAGCCAGACCAAGCCCATAAATTTGACATGAGCCTAAAAATCATGGCAAAAACAAAAATCCCAGCTGGGTGTGATGGTATACACCTCTAATCCCAGCTCTCAGGAGGCTAAGGCAGGAAGATCACAAGTTCAAGATCAGCATAGGCTACATATGGAGACCCTGTCTCAAAAACAAACAAAGCCAAGCACTGTGGCATAAGCCTGTAATCCCAGAGACTCAGGAAACTCAGGAAGGAGGATCCCAGCCTGCACAGCTTAATGAAATTCTGTCTCAAAAAACAAAAAAGAGAAAGAGAGAGAAAGAGAAAGAAAAAGAGAAAGAGACTGGGAGTGTGTAGCTTAGTGGTAGAGCATGTGACCAGGATATAAGAGGGTTAGGTTCAATGTCCCACCCCACCCCACCCCCAGCCCAACACAAAAGAAAGAAAGAGAGGGAAGAAAAAGAGAAGTTTTTTCAGGAAGAGGCTCCTCTGTACACATGTACACGGTACTGCTTGAATACACATGCCAAAAGAAGAGACCAAAACTTACCTCTGGTACTCAGAAAAGATCATCACACCTACAACTAAACATTTTTTCACATTTGATGACAATATGTATTTTGGGGCAAAGAAAACATAAACACAACCAGATAAATTAGAAGAGTGAAGAAAATAAACATAACTGACCTAAAGAGACTTCAACTTAGGAAAAAGACTAAGATTCTCACTGAGTTGGTTTTTTTCCAGGCAGAAATCCAAAGTAAAGCCCAGTATCACAACCGTGAATGAAAGACTCGTTCTACCCTGTGCTATCAACAATTTTTAAGAAGCTGAATATAATTACCCAGTGGTGGGTATATGTGGTGGAGATATTTGTGGCTGATCTATTCTGAAGTATCTCTAGCTCTGGCTGTCAATAGCCAGGATGTATTCAGTGCTTTGGAAGGAAAAGCAGCTATAGAGAGAGGCAGAAGGGCAAGGATATGAGCTGGAGATAATTCTGGGATTATACTTACACTTAAAATAACAGATAAAATGATAGGTGCCGTGGAGTCAGTATCCGACTCATAGCGACACTCATAGGGTTTTCAATGGCTGATTGTTTCAGGATTGCCTTGGGAGTGGATTGCCAGGCTCTTCTCCCATTTTTGCGGTGCTGGGAATTGAACTCAGGACCTCAGAGACTGCAGTGCAGTGCTCTACCAACTGAGCTAAATCCTAGCCCAAAATGAAGATAGGTACTTGGAACTACGTGGAACAGTCCCAGGGGCATACACATCACCTCTTTTGAAGGTCTTACAACTATTAGGCTTAACTTGGGCATTTTATTTTATTTTATTTTTTGCAGTACTAGGGGGTTGAACCCAGGGCCTCACACATTCTTTGCAAGTGCTCTGCCACTGGGCTGCATTTCCAGCCCATTTTTTATTTTTTATCCTTAGTCAAGGTCTTGCTTAGTTACACAGGCTGCCTCTGCCCTCAAACTTGTGACCCTCCTGCCTCTACCTGCTGAGTTGGTGGGATTACAGGTGTGAGCCACTGCACCTGGCTTAATTTGGACTTTTTGTAAGAGGTGACTGCCTCTTTACAGTGGGATGGTGAAAATGACAATGGAAGTTTTCCTTATGTTTATGTGCCATCTATGTTCTAGTAGGTGATGTGAGCTCACAAACAAGCAGACAGCAATGTCAACAGGCAGCCACACCTTTACCCTGCTTATGATCATCTTTATGCAAAGAGAACTGCTGAGGGCTTCAGGAGAGACCTGCTGACAGCAGGTTTCTGAATGTCCTGTTTGTGCATCTTGATAAACACAAGGATCCTGCCATCTCAATCTTCACCATAGACAGAGATGAAAGGCAGGAGAAGATGTCTGCCTGGGAGGATGGTCATTAATCTAGACCACAAAACAATACAAAATTTAACCTGATCCTAACCAACATCCAAGGCCATCCTCCCTAGAGATAAATCTCGATGGTCTCATTCTACAATAAGTTTGTGGAAGGGCTCAAATGTGATTGTACCTCATTTTTTAATGTTTTTAGATCTGGAGCACAATAAATATGCTTGTTCCTGTTCTCTAACCTAAGACACGTCCGATCTGGTCAAGTCTCAGTATTCTCATTCAGAAAATTACCACAAAGGGTAAATAACAATCTCACTCAGTTATAAGAATTAAACAAAAATTTAAAATGTGCACCTATATATAATAGAGATATACATACATAAAGATATACCTATATACATATACCTATGTATACATATAGATGTATAAAATGGGTACTTTAGCATATATACTACAAATGTTTTGTAAGTTATTAATTAGTATACAAATGAAAATATTATTATAGCTGATAATTTTTATTCAATGGATGACAGAAAAGAACCAAAGTAGACAGGATCTGACTAATGGTTGCCTTGGTTTTCCAGGACTTTTTACAACTGGAAGAGAACTGCTTAAGAGTAGCAAAATGATCTATGACTTAGCAAATGGAAGGAGAGTGGAAAGGCTGATGTAAGGCCATGTAAGCTGTAGCATGATATGGTGTGAAGGTAAGGAAATCCAACAGAACAGTGTCCTTCAATGGTGCCCTAATTGTCTGAAGGATTCCAGGCTGTATCTAACTTATCTGCTTCTCTGTACCTGAAAGAACTATAAATTAAGACTGTAAAAGCCTCTAATACCCTTTTTGGTTTTCAAAGCTATGGAAAAGTATTAGGGCAGAGAAATTAAAATAGGCTGGCACATTCCCAAATTTCTCTCTCTCCCTCCCCAGAGTACTAGAGATTAAGAGAAGAGATGCAAGGTGGCACACACCTGTAATTCCAGTGACTCAGGAGGCAGAGGCAGGAGGATCTCGAGTTCTAGGCCAGAGGTAGCCTGTGTAACTTAGTGAGACCCTGACTCAAAAATAAAAAGTAGCCACCGGGTGCGGTGGTACATGCCTATAATCCCAGCAGCTCGGGAGGCGGAGGCAGGAGGATCGCAAGTTCAAGATCAAAGGCAGTCTGCATAACTTGGCAAG
>VMDO01026196.1:15000-27059 GCA_007922755.1 Pedetes capensis | reverse complement strand
ATCTATATACTTACTGATAGAGGGATGTTGACATGCTAAACTACATTTAGGATTTTTCCTTTTCAGTATGTAGTCCTATCAGTTTTTATTCATGTGGTTTGAAGTATTATTGTTACATGTCTACACATTTCATATATTGTAGATACAATGATCCATTGTTATAAAATCTGCCTGTTTAGTCAAGCCTCTTCTTAAATTTTTTTTGATATTAATAAAAACATTTTACCTTTTTTATTCTCATAGGTTGCATGATACTTGTTTTCCATCTTTTACTTTTAATCTACTTCTTATCTTTATATTTAAACTATCTCTCTTATGTATTGACCTTAATTATATCTTTTAAAAATAAATTCTGAAAACCTGTTTTAATATAATTATTTTGTTCATAAGTATTTAATCTAATTATTTCGGTGTTTATATTTATGTAAGCCATTCTTTCTGTTAGTATTTTAATGTTTTCAATTTTTCTTTCCTTGTCTTGTCCTTCACATCTATTTTTATTCAGATAAATCTAACAAATTTTTGTGATGTATTTGTTTTCTTTTATGATGTCACTTTGTATTACTTTTGTAGTTGCTGAGATTATATTTCCTTAGTGTATGTTAGCTTTGATAGTAAATATATATGTATATAGTATGTATATATGTATATATATATATATATATATTCTCTCTTATATTTATCCATGTATCTACAATTCACAGTGAGTTTATTCCTATTAATCTGAATTTCCAAATGATGTAATTTTCCTTAAGACTTACTGAGCTCCCTTAGAATTTCATGTAGTTTAGTTCTTTTGGACATGTATTCTTTCGATTTTTTCCTGCAAATATATTCATTTCACTCTTATTTTGAAAGTATATTTTCACTGAGTACAAAAGTTTTTAGTACATGTTTCTTCATTCCACGCTTTATATCTTTTTATGTTCTTCTGACCAACATTATTAATGAATAGTAAGACATTTTATATCTTATATCAGTTATCTTTTTTTCTGAATTCAATTTGTTTTTATTGTTATGATTTTGCCTTTATCTTTCATTTGCAGTTGTTTGCTATGATGTGACTAGGTGTGATATTTTCATATTTTTTCTGTTAATGGTTTTACATCAAATTTTAGAAGCATTTTCTCCATTCACTTTAAGTTTGCAGCTCTTTGTTTTGGGTTGTCTTTGTGTATGCAGGGGGAAGGTGTTTGTCCCATTCTCTCTCTCCTTCCCTAGAACTCCAATTATATGTGGTTGTAATCACTTAATATTGTTTTTAAGTTACTAAGACTATATTTTTCATTTTTCTCTCTTTCCTTACTAGATACAGTTTACCCAGGGCCTCACACGTACTTTCCAAGTGCTGTAACACTGGGCTGAATTCTCAGCTTGTTTTTATGTTTTTAACTTTGAAATAGGGTCTCACTGTCTAACACAGGCTTCCTCTGGCCTCAGACTCATGATTGTCCTACCTCAGCTTCCTGGGTCACTGGAATCAGAGGTGCATACCACTGTGCTCCGCCACTGGTCTTTTCCTCTATAGTTTTGAGTCTGGTCTTGGTCTTATGTATTAAATTGAATCTAGATAGTGTCTGGTGGACATGAGCTTTGCTTGTTTTCTTTTTTTCTCAAGGATAATAGTTTATGTTGTTTGTCTACTATTTGTAAACAGTTTCGTGTTATAATATATCATAGAAAATCATGTTAGATAATTAAATGAACTTTGAAATTAACTATGCTATTGCTGTTCCTTGATTTGCATATCTTCACTTACTTTTCTTTTTTTAAAGTCCAATTTTAGAAGCTCAGACAAAATTATATTAAATGTTAATACTCTTTCTAGATGTCATAGCCCATATTTTCTATTAGTAAATGGCTAAAATTTTATGTTTAGAATTTTTTCATTAGTGTGTAGGTGGTAAGTATACTTCACATGTATACAATCTGAGATTGTATTATATTCCTAAAAATACTCTGATACAAACAATTGATTATTCATAAATTTGTTCTTGCCTCTCATAAACTATCTCTAAATATTATGTTATGGAAAATTTATTAATAATAACATGGCAAGTTATGCTTTTATAATGTATAAAAGGAATATTATACATGTATTTTCTGAACTTCAAAAGATTTGGGATTTTAAACTGTTTATCACTTGTAATTTAATAAGAAGGATATATATGTTCCACCACACTAGTGTGATAGAGTATCAGATAAATTGTACCCTTAGTTTTGATCTCTAATAGATATGCATTTGGGAGGGGGGCTTTCCATTACCCTAATCTGAGTGATGATATCCACAAAATTACTATGCTGTATTAGATGGGTGTTCTTCATATATTACTAATGCATGCATGAACTTTTAAGAGAAATACCTCATAAACACATCTGTTCTAGTGTCTATTTTGTTTTAATATTATTTGATACAGCAAATATAAAACTTATGAGGTAATTTAAAGGTGGTGCCAACTTTACTATTCCTCAGATTGAGAGTTGGATTCTGATTCTCTGTCCTGCACTGAATTACTGAGTCATTTGATTGGCAAAATATGGTAGAAGTGATATTCTGGTTCCTAAAGTCAGGAAATGTGATATCTTATGGCTTCTACCAGGGTAACATTATCCTTGCAATTGCTGAGGAGCCATGTAGGAAATCTGATTACCCGGAGGTCATCTGTTGGGAGAAAATTAGCCATAAGTCTTTGATGTTTTTGCATGTCTTATGAACAAAGTCATTAATTGCCATTTTTGGAGGAGTATTTTTTGAAGATGTTTGTATATTAAAGAGACTTGAAAGATACAGACTTGAGATTCCAAAAGCATGTTGCTACTGATGATCCTGTTTCCTATGTTATGCATCTTAATGGCATTTGTTTATGAATCAAGTGTTTTGTGTTTTTTACTAGCATCCATTTAGCTCTAGAGGCTAACCTGTTTATTTACCAGTTGTGTAAAATCTCAGATCCTTTATGGTTCTTCAAACTGCTATGCTGGAGAGTCCTCTGGTTCTAGACTAGCCTTTCAGTGAAGGCAGGAAGGCACCAGGCCCTCTGTACTATCCATCTGACAGTTGAACATTCCAAGTGACTTTAGTCAATGTAGCAAAAACCAGTATTGCTGAGCTGAGTAATGACCATCAAGAGGCATGGAAATGGTCATTAGTTTAAGCCACTAAGTTTACAGATACTTATAGACCCAGATTCTTTAATTGGACTTATTTATTACTTAAATAAAAAATAAGATGTCAGTTGCACACATGTCCAAAATCTAAGACTCAGATATTTTTAGGGTTCTTTAAAATTAAAATTATTGATTTTAATAAATTTTTCTTTCTGTGTGAATAAGTAGCTACCATATTGTTTTATTTTTAAGGAGGTGAATAAACAAATCAGAATACTCTATAAGGTAGGATCATGGAAAGTAGAAAGAAGATATAACAAAAGATTAGTATACTATAACACTATCATAAAAAAGTTGCCAGAAAGAGAGATGAGAGATATAATAATTAATTTTAGGCAAGGGCTTGATTGGATTCGGGACACCGAGAAAGCTGTAAAGCATTATTTCTGGATGTGCCTATGAAGGTCTCTGGAAGAAATTGGCATTGGAATTAGTAGGCTAAGGCAGAGCCACACCCACCTAAAATGAACTCTTCCAATCAACTGAGGCCCAGGTAGAACAAAAGGGCAGAGAGAAGGCAAATTTGCTTTCTGTCTCTTTCCTGAAGTGGGGGCATCCTTCTTCCACCCTAGCACATCTGAACTGTGGGTTCTCCCACCTTTTTCACTCAGGACTTAGAAGTGGCCCCTGAGTTCCCAGGACTTGAATCTAAAACTGAGTGCTACACCCTTTGGCTGAGTCTGAAACATGCTGCTGGCTGCTTCTCCAACTTACAGATAACTTATTGTGCTCCTGCTCCTCCTGCAGAATCCTAGGAACCAATTCCTCTAATAATATCCCTAACCTCATTCATTCTATCTCTGTGGAGAATCTTGACTAATAAAGGAGTCTTAGAAAAAGTTACATTTTGCATATTTACATCTCTTTAAGGACTACCTGCTGGTTACTAAAATAGTAAGCATAAGAGCTTATCAGAGAGTTAGGATAAAAAATTTGAATTTGTGTAAAATGATGTGTTACCTAAATGTAGTAATTTTAGTGGAGAAAATTCTCCTATTTTGTATGTTAGTTATGAACTCAAGTAATTTCTGTTGATATTCCCTAAGCATGGATGTTGCTATAACATAATTTAAATAACTATTCTAGCAATTTTGTGTGTGCGTTCTTTCCAATACTGGGGATTGAATGCAGGTCTTTGTGCATGCTAGGCAGGCACTCAACTACTGAACTACATTCCCAGCCCTAGCAAATGTTTAAATGCTTTGATGTATGAGTCACTGTTCTATGCATCAGATAATATAAAATAATGAATAATATGTGATGCATATATTCAAGGAAACTATAATAAACTAAGTCATGTGAATTAATTTAACATTTCAGTAATATAAAGTTATTTATTATTAAATAACTATTTTGTATTCCTTTTCTAAGCAAAATAAAAAATACATTGTCTCATAAAAGGTATATGTGGAAAAATTGAGGAGGAGTGGTAAAAATAAAGATCGGAATAATGTAATCATAACAATAATGTAGGGTATAGATGGTTAAAAGGGCATGTTCCTTCACTAGAAAAATATTTTATGCTCTTGGAGGAAGTTTAAAAAAGAGTTACATTCATATTCAGAAAGATATGGAACCAAAGAACTACAGTTGAAATAGAAGTTTGCCAAACTACAGAACAGAAGAAGCAGAAGACTTATAAATGGAATAAATGATTGGTTTAAAAAGCATATGAGTGTTATATTGGTAAGATTTGGATATTTGACTTGTTACTGTTTTTGTCATTTTCAGTTTCAAATAATTGAAATTCAGTCACTTATATGCAAAATAGGCAATTTAGTATTAATAGCTTGGTATATGTCTCAAACCAACTGTTTTTTCTCTTCGATGTTCTGCATTTCATTTCTTTAGTTTCTGTTAGTAGTGACTGAGTGGTGTTGCTTCATCTCAATGTCAAATTCCACAAGGAGAAAATCTTACAGTTTCAACTTGGGTGAGTATTCTGTCTGTAGGCATATCCCAAAGGGAAAATTCTCTCTCTAAGATGATAGCAAAGTTGGACTGGCACTCCAAAAATCTACAATTTTTTTTAGACAATAATGACTCTGTAGAATATTTGAGAACAAAGTGAGCATATAACCAGTGTTGTGCCTGGAGAATATGCACCCAGTTTAGGTATGTTTAGAAAAGGGATCATCAAAAGCAGAAGAAATCCCTTGGGGAATTCCACAGATTTTTAAGGAGAAAGGAGATACATTTGAACAGGAAGGAAAGAAAACAGAAAAACAGAAAAGAAGTGAGAAGATGTGAGGTACTATAGGATAAAAAGGAGACTACACATTTGTTGAGAGGGCTAGAGCTCATGTATGGATTGTTTTGTTTAATCTTCACAATAACTTATTTGAGAAATTTTACAAAGGATATGTACAAACTAAATTACATGAGTAAGAAATACGTGATCCTGAATTCAAATCCAGATTTAAAATCCTCTAGAACTTCCATTAGTTTGAATGGCTCATTATTTATCCTTACATATAAAAAAAGACAGAAACTAAAAAATTTTCACTGACTTCCATAAGCTAAGCATTCTGTTGCTGTTTGCACATACAACACTTCATACTGATAAGACCTCTTTGAAGCAGGTAATTTTGTGTCCATTTCAGAGTTGCCAGTTCTCTTTTACTTACATATGTTATAATGCTCTTCTTAAAAAATTGTTCAATTTTGTTTTGTATCTGATATCAATTCTCAATAATTATTCTGCCTATTGGCAAAGAAAAAAGTCTTTGTCTAAATCCTTGTGACTATTACATGCTTACATAGATTATTTTAATTTAAAATGTTCTTCAAATTCCAATAATACTGGAAATCATTCTAAAAGATATTATGTGTAATAGATCCCACACTAATCTGTGTGAGATTGTGTAAGGGTCTTACCGAAGAGAATGGTTATTATAGGCTAATATAAGAAACATATTTTTTATTTTGTAGGAAATTTTAAAAGGCTATGAATGTTTAGATGAAAATTATATGAGTTGTATGAGCTGTCACATATTCTTTTCAATGGTCATGGAGAGTAACCTGACGTAAAAACCCTTAGACTAGAAATTAAAAAGTTGAGATGGCATCTGGCTTTTGCCATTAGTAGGACCTGTGAAACCATGTATTCCCCCAACTTCCTTTCTTTCTTTATCTATAAGCTGAAGATCTAATTTGCCACTGCAATGCATACTTAGTTACAGTGCAACGTGACTTAATGGTTATCTGATTCCAAATTTTCATGAAGAGTATATTTTATGTCAAAGACACTATGTTAAGAGATACTGAAGTAGGTGGAATTATGGCCCTCAAATGACCCACTACAATTC
The DNA here is from genome assembly GCA_007922755.1 of Pedetes capensis. Taxonomy (NCBI): domain Eukaryota; kingdom Metazoa; phylum Chordata; class Mammalia; order Rodentia; family Pedetidae; genus Pedetes; species Pedetes capensis. The sequence goes on along the minus strand of VMDO01026196.1, from coordinate 20,583 downwards.
CCAGAAACTGTGCCTATTTTATGTCACATGGCAAGTGGGAATTGAGTTTGTTAGTCAGATGACTTTAGGATAAGAAAATTACCCTGTTTGGTTCAAGTGAGTTCAGTGTAATCACAATGATTCTGATAAGTGGAAAGAAAATGAAAAGGAGTGAGAATCAGAGTGATACAATGTGAGAAAGGCTCAGATGGCCACCAATGACTTTGAAGATTGACAAGCAATATAAGCAGCCACAAGTCAAGGACTACAGGCAGATTCTAGAAGTTAGAAAATGAAAGGAAATGAATTTTCTCTTAGAGTTTCAAGTAGAACATAATCCTAAGAACACCTTGAGTTAGGCCCAGTTTGGTATTTTTTTTTTCAGTACTGAGGGTTGAACCCAGGGCCTCGCACGTGCATGCTTTGCAAGTGCTACACCAGTGAGCTGTACGCTCAGCTTATTTTTTTATATTTTTGTATTTTTTTACTTTTTTGAGACAGGGTCTAGCTAAATTACACAGACTACCTCTTGTCTCAAACTTGAGATCCTCTTGCCTCCACCTCCCGAGTCTCTGGGATTACAGGCATGTGGCACCATGCCTGGCTTCCAGTTTGGTAAATTAAAATGACTAAAAGAAAGTACTTTGTCAGTAGAGATGAGGGAGAAGATGAACCAGCAGGAAGAGGCTTAGTACAAATACATCTAGGTGTGACTACTCAGGACTATTCTGAGAGATCATGCAATATTTTAAAATTAGTGAAAAAAGGTAGAATAGGTTTAAATATAGTAATGGCTAACAATATTTGCATAGTCTATATGATAGAGCCACACAGATATAATCACACAGCCTGTTATAATCATACCAAAGATAATATTAGTCTGTATTTGGGCAAGTAAAATTGGACATAGATAGAAATCAGAAGAAATGTGTGATGTTGAAAAGAATTGATGTGAAGTCAGCAGGAGAGGGATATTTAATAAGAATAGTAATCAGAGCACAGTCAATAAAACATAGACATCTTTCTGGTATTCTCTGTTTTGGGTCAATATCCATCTGACATCAGCAATGATGCCTGTTGTTCCACTCCCTCTTCTGAACTCAGTTTGACTTTCCAGAGTTCACTGTCAATATGTTGCTGCAGTCACTTTTGAATGATTTCTTGCACAATTCTATTCGCATGTGGTATTAATGATAGCCATATTTGGTTGGATCCCCTTTCTTGGGAATAGTCACAAATATGAATCTCTTCCAATCAGCTGGACAGTTAGCTGCTGTCCAAATCTCTTGGAATAAACAAGTGAGCACCTTCAGTGTTGCATCTGTTTGTTGAAATATTTCAATTGATATTCCATCAATTCCTGGACCTTTGTGTTTTGCCAATTCCTTCAAGGCAGCTTCCATTTCTTCCTTCAGTACCATTGGTTCCTGATCATATGCAACCTCTTGAAATGGTTGGTCATCTATCAATTGTTTTTGGTATAATGACTATGTGTATTACTTCCATCTTCTTTTGATGTTCTCTGCATCATTTAATATTTTCCCTTCAGAATCCTTCCCAATTCCCACTCAAATATTGAATTTTTCTTTAATTTTTAAGCTTAATAAAAAGAGGATGTTCTTTCTTTTTGGTACTTTATTTCCAGCTTTTTGAATATCTTTATAATATTTGATTTTGTCTTCTCCAGCTGCCCTTTGAAATCTTCTATTTAGTTTCTTTAACTTCTTCATGTCTTCCTTTTATTTTAACTGCTGAACATTCAAGGGCAAGTTTCAGAGTCTCTTTTGACATACAATTTGGTTTTCTCTTTTATCCTGTCTTTTTTAATAGACTTTTGCTTTCCTCATGAATGATGTCTTTGATGCCATGATGCAACTCACCTAGTCTTTGATCATTAGTGTCTAACACACCAAATCTCTCCTAGAGATGGTCTCTGAACTTAGGTGGATTATACTGAAGGATATACCTTAGCTCTCATACACTTGTTCTAATTTTTTCAGTTTCAATTTAAACTTGCATTTGAGCAGTTGATGGTCTTGTCCACAATCAAACCTTGTTTTGTTCTGACACTTAATATTGCGCTTTTCCATCATTTCTTTCCAAACATGTACTCAATTTGGTGCTGGTATGTTCCATCTGGTGAATTTCATGTTTATGGTCACTGTTTATGTTGGTAAAAAATATACTTGCAGTGAAAAGATCATTGGTCTGACAAAACTTTATCATGTGATCTCCAGCATCATTTCTGTCACCAAGGCCATATTTTCCAACTACTGAGCCTTCTTCTTTGTTTCCAACTTTTGCATTCCAATCACCACTAATTATCAATGAATCCTGATTGCAGGTTTCAATGTCAGATGGCAGAAGCTGGTAAAAATTTTCCCTTTCTTTATTTGTGACCTTAGTTGTGGGTGCATAAATTTGAATTTCTGTGGTACTAACTGGCCTTCCTTGTAGGCATGTGGATATTATTCTATTACTGACCACATTGTACTTTAGCACAGATCTTGAGATGTCTTTTTTGATGATAAATGCAAGCCCATTTTTCTTTAAGTTTGCATTCTTGGCATAGTAGACTATATAATTGTCTGTTTAATAATCAGCAATGCCAGTCCATTTGAGCTCACTGATGCCTAGAATGTCAATGCATATGTGCTTTATTTGACTTTTGATGATTTTTAATTTTCCTAGATTCATACTATGTACATTCCATGTTCCAATTATTGATGGATGTTTATTTGCAGTTTTACCTTCTTATTTTGAGTAGTGCCACATCAGCAAATGGAGGTCCCTGGGGTTTTACTCCATTCCTGTCATTAATATTGACTCTACTTTGATGAGGCAACTCTTTCCAAGTTTGTTTGTTTGTTTGTTTGTTGGAGTACCTTCCAATCTGGGGTTCTCATTTTCTGGCACTCTATGTGACAGTGTTTCTCTGCTATTTATATGGTTTTCAATGGCTAATTATTTTGAGAGTGGGCTTTTGGGTCTTTCTCCCTTGTCTGTGTTAGTCTGGAAGCTAGGCTGAAACCTGTTTTCTATGGGTGGCCCTGTTGGTATCTGTAATACCAATAGGACCAGGAAGCAGTTGTTCAAACAGAACAAGGAAACTATGCTCAGTTTAAAGTCAGGGAAGATGTGTGACAGGCTGTATCCTTTCCCTATACCTCTTCATGCTCTGTACTGAGCAAATAATCTGAGAAGCTGGACTTTATGAAGAACATGGATTAGAGGAAGACTCACTAACAACCTGCATTATGCAAATGACACTACTCTGCTTGCAGACATTTACTGATGAAGATCAATGACCCCAGCATTCAGTATGGATTGCGCCTCCACATCAAGAAAACAAAAATCCTTACAACTGAATCAGTAGAAGCAGCAGTCAAGAAATCTTGTCATATTGTATTGGAAAAAGCTGTTGCAAAAAAATTCTTTAATACCTTAAAAAGTAAAGATGTCATCCTGAAGAATGAAAGTGCCCCTGACTAATGCCATGGTATTTTCAGTTGTATCATATTCTTGTGAAACCTTGAAAGTGAATGAAGGAGATACGAGAATAAATGCTTTTGAATTATTGTGCTATAGATGAATATTGAATGTAGCATGGACTACTGAAAGAACCAATAGATCTGTCCTACAAGAAGTACAATTGTAGTATTCCATGGAATCAGGGATATCTAGACTGTATCTTACATATTTTGGACATGAGGTAAAGAAAGATCAATCCCTGGAAAAGAACATCATGTTTGTGAGAATGGTGGATCAATGAAAAAAGGAAGACCCTGAACCAGATGAATTGACACAGTTGTTATAACAATGGGCTCAAATATAGAAAAGATTATGTAGCCGGCACAGTGTCTGGTATGTTTCATTCTGTTGTACATAGTGTCACTGTGAGTTGGACTTGACTCAATGGCACCAAACAACAGTGATCAGAGAGGAATGCTGCTGGCATTAATACATGAATCATTAAAAGTAACTAACTTATCTTTAAATTCTCAAGTTACCAAACACTCTCCTTATTTTTGTTGTTGTTAGATGATATTGAGTAACATTTGATTCATAGTGACCCTGTGTACAACAGAACAAAACATTCCCTGACACTGCCATACCTGGCACTGTCAGTGCTTCCTGCTATTCATGGTATTTTCTGTGGCTGATTGTTTCAGGACTGCTTTGGGAGTAGATTGCCATGTCTTTCTCCCATTTTTTCTGTGCTTGGGATTGAATCCAGCCTCAGAGAGTTCTGGGTAGCACTCTACCTACTGAACTAAACTCTATGGGGCACCTCCTCCCTCTTGGGCCCAGATCCAGAGCAGGAACCTCACATTTACACTCTAGGGACCCACAGGACTTGGTTAAGTGTGGAGGTGGAGTTAGTAATGGCTTTGGGAAGCCAGCTGTAAACAAAACTTAAACTTTATTGTACAGCTCTTAAGTGTCACAGCTCTGAAAGTGCTATAGCTCTACAGTATGCCCTTCAGGATGGTAGACTCTCAACTCTGCCTCCGGTGCTGGATCTGGAGGCTCTTCAGATGTCCTCTGTTAATTGAAGTCTCCTTGCTTGATTGTAGTCTTTTTCCCTTCATCTTGTCTCTCTGCCAATCTCCGGTGATCTTCCTAGTCTCCTTCTCCGATGTCTCTGTAGGGATGGGGATGGTCAGACATCTCAGATGGATTTCTCTCTCTTGATAGTCAATGGTGTGGACTTGGTTGATGGTATAGACATCCTGCAGAGCCAGAGAGCTCTGCTTATATACTTAAGCCAAACAATCAGAAGTTGAGGCATAATGTGGGGTGATCGGGGTTTAACCTATCAGGTAGGAGCACGTGGATAGCGCACAACCAATCAGGGGATACTCTTACTGCGCTAACTGCTCTAACTGCTTCAATGGGCAGATGCAAATGAGGTGAAACTGGGTGATCAATCATAGGATGTTCTTTGGGTAGCCAATCAGGGGACAAGGTGAGAATTGGGTGTAACCAATCAGGTGATAGGAGGATTGAGAGGGCAGGGCCATTTTGGTGGGCTCAGTGCCAAAAAGCCCAGGATGTAAGACAGAGGTCATTGGGGACCATCTTGCCCTGGGAGATTGATCTTAGACTTCCAGGCAGGCTAGATAGGCCTTGAGCTGGGCTGACTCTTATCTCCTCTATGCCTCTGTAGACTGTTTCCCTACAAAACCCCAGTCACTCAAACACTACCTCACACTGTACTATTCTGGGCACTATGTCAGTGCTTCTCTGATATTAATAGGGCTTTCAATGGGTGATTATTTTTTGGGGGGGGAATGGGCTGCCAGGTCCTTCTCTCAATACTATAGCACCTGGTATTCCCAGGTGGTCTCCAAACTAAGTACTAACCAGAACAGTTCCTGCTTAGCTTCTGAGATCTGACAAGATCAGATGCCGGGGCTGCAGACCACAGCACTCTCCTTAGCACTCACTATATAAGATCTCGGAAGCTAAGCAGGGTTGGGCCTGGTTAGTACTTGGAAGGGAGACTGCCTGTGAACACCACGTGCTGTAGGCTTGGGAGAAGGACCCTGCAACCTGCTCCTAAAAAAATCAGTTGGACACTGACTTGACGACACCTAAAAA
>VMDO01026196.1:0-10000 GCA_007922755.1 Pedetes capensis | reverse complement strand
TATAAGGATGTTAAATTTATCCAAAGAGGCAAATAGAAGCCAGTAAAACTCAATGACTTCTCTGATTCCCCAAATATTATTAAATATGCTTGTGGAAGTGTTTACCAAAAATTTTTAGTTGTAATAATACTAATGTTCTGTGAGTACATGTGCATTCATATGCACACATATTATGTTTTTATGATTGTGGATATATGTTGGTATGCACATATATTTTCCAAGTTACATATTTGTTTGTGTTAGGTGCCATCAAGTTGAATATGATAAAATTAAGCTTAAAAATCTGGTGTTCCAAATAGTTCACAAAAGTACTTAACTTGCATTATAGATTGGCTGAATTATAATGCAATTTTTTACAAAAATATATGAAAATGAATTAGGCTTTTAGAATTTTTTCCCTTTATTGTAGACAAAAATGCATGTGTATTCTCTTTATCTTCTATTTTTCTTGCTGAAGATGTATCTATGGTTTTTATTGAAATGTTCTGATTAAAGTTAGATGAACAAAAATTCAAAAGAGAAATTTACATTTTATATGTTCATTTATAATCCATTATATTAGCAACACATGAAGATTACTAAACTAATAATTTTGAGATATTAAATGATAAAATTACACAGAAGTTCTGTAAGTAAATATATATGTATTTCATAGTCTCTATATTTTTCCAAAATATTTCTGATCATAGACTTAAAATAATTTTGTGTCAATGATGTGTGTATTGCATATACATGATTGTAGATATGAATTTATTTCTTTTTATTTCTCTTCTCAGAAAGTACAGACACATTTACGCTAAAAATTTAAAAGGTTTCTGTGTAGAAGAAGGAAAAAATAACTTGTATAAACTGAGAAAAGTAGAAATCAGCCACAGAAAATATAAGGTCAAAGTGTACAAGAATAAAAAGACTATTATTACATGGCATGAGTTAAACTAGACACCAAACCACAACCTGGCAACATCACATGTCCAACTAGGAAACACTCCATGATGTATACTTGCTTCCAAAGGGCTTCCTACCATGTTCTTTAAGGAAAACTGGAGTTTTTGTTTCATTGAATAATATTTCAGAGAAAATACTCTCTCTAAAGTTAATAAAACAGCGCAGAGTTGGTACCAGGTATATGCTAGATAAGGTATTAGGCACCAAAGAAGATTCAACTGTATAAGACGACTTTCTTACCCTTCAGAAACTCAGTCTTTTTAGTTGAACTAAAAACATAGTGCCTGCAGCTGTAGCCCTGTGGCATCCGATCCAGTCAGAACTCAGAACCTAAGCAGGGTCGAACCTGGTTAGTACCTGGATGGGAGACCGCCTGGGAACACCAGTGAAGGACGCTACCACCTCCCCCTCCCCCTCCCTATGAATGCTTGGAGCTCACTAACAATTCAAAATGTTTACTTCAAGTGTTACAATGCTTGTTTAAAGTTCATGTATAATTAAGTCTGCTCAAGTTTCAATTTCCTGACCTGGGGCGGGGGCGGGGGCGGGGGCGGGGGGGGGGGGTGTTCTCTGAAGAGGAAGGACGGTTGAAACTTAGTTTCCTTGTGCCTTCCTGCCACCCCTTAAACTGTGTAAAAACCCCAAGCCCCTCTCCTTCGGGGTTGCCTTTCTTCCCTTACTAGGGAGACCCTATGGAGGGTTGACCCCGGTGCCGGAAATAAAGCCTCATGTTTATTGCATCAATCCTCTACTCGGTGTTTCTCTGGGGCTTCTCTCCTTGAAGGGTCCTACACCAGAAACTGTAGGCTTGGGAGAAGGACCTGGCAACCCCCTCCCAAAAATCAATCTGCCATTGAAAACCCTATGAACAGCAGAGAAGCACTGGCAATAGTGTTTCCCCTGTTGTACAGAGGGTCGCTATGAGTCGGATACCAACTCGATGGCACATAACACCAACAACAAGAACATACTGCTGATCAGCAAAGGTTTATTTTCACACTCTAAACACCTAAACTACTCTGAGACAAGACAAATTTATTAGAGTCTTCCAAAGTGCCAGCTATTTTGATATTACTCAGACAACCACTGAAATGATTCAAACTACTGAATCATAATTGGTAAAAAAAAATTATGTGAGTAAATAATTAAACTGAGATGATGGATATTTAAAACTATATATTGAACCATATGTATGTCTGGAAAAAGTTTTCATGTCTCATAAAAATGTTATATAATTTTACCATTTCCATTTCTTTATCACTTACTTTTATACAGATTTAATTTCTAATTTGATTTGTTTTTCACAAACAAGAAATCTTGGTACAGTAATACAACACAAGTAGAAAATGTTATCATGATCTATGGTCACCTTATGCCTGATCTCCTAGCCAAATGGAAACCATGAGTTTTTCAGATAACAATATGAAATAGTTTGGTTCTGCCAGTTCATTTCTCAGTGAACAAAATGGTTAAGATTAAAAGAACATCAATTTAAAAGAACATTGTTGAAACCAGCAGTTTCATCAGAGGCCTCAGAATGAGTGGCTAAAGAAATCAAATTACTTTCTCAGTCCTCAAAATCATTATTAAAATTTTTTGGCTCACAGATAGAAAGAGCTTTTGCATCATACATTGACTTTGCCTTTCTTAACAGATTATCAGAAAATTTTATTCCCCAAGTTATCCTAAGTATTAAATTTCCTTATGAATGATTTTTGGTAAGTCAGGATTATGTGATTAAAGTTTCACAAGATCAACTGGAATTAATTTCTAGAAGACACTATCCCATATCCCCTGATTCAGCATTTCATTCTTGGTAGTTTCACAATAATATCAGCCTACAGGCAATTTTATCAGCCAATTTTCAGTCTATTTTTAGATTATTATTATTATGATAATATGTGTGCTACACTTGAGAAAGAGAAGTAAAATAAGGGTGTGAAAATGCAATATTAATATTTATAAAGATAAGTTTTATGAACTCTCAAGGTTAACTAATTTTGCTTCACACTGTAAAAAAGCACCCCATAGGCACGATTGGTCCATTTTTACTCACACATATATCATCTTAAATATCATTTTATAAAAGAAACTGCTCATTTTCATAACTAGTTTTTCACATAAGCTTAAAAACAAACCTGAGTATCTTAGAAATTGTACCACGTGTCATTTTGCCTAAAAACAAATATTATAGAGATTTTCTCTTAAATTGAGTATGAAAGATAATCAATTTTTATAAGCTTACTACAACACACATCTCATGCAGAGAAAAAGAGAAAGTTTATCATTAATTTTTTATTTATAAGTCACTCAAAATAAGTAAGATTTGTAAACATATGAAACCTGAATAAGGTCTTTCTTTCTCAGCAAGTGTATAAAGTGACACTTTATAAATCAGCAGATTATCAATCTATCAAAACATAGAGCATAAGAACCAATCATTCAGAATTAAATAGAATTAAATAGAAATATTCATGTTCAATGGAAAGGATCTTATTAAGTATGTGCTCACTAGAAAGGAAGTAGTATTTTGTTTAAATGAAGTTATTGTTTTCTTATAAAGATTTTGAAAATCAAGATGGAATGGAAACCTTGTATGGGAAAAGAAATTACAGTCACTGTATTTAAATTAATTCACAATATTTTGAAAGCAAATAAAATCCATTTTTATATCTTGTTTATAATTGAGTTGGGTCACAACCTCTTTGAAAATTACATGATATATGTTATTTATGCCACAAAACCTTTCTGATCTTTGGTTGATCTGGTGTTTTGACCTTGTCTCAGAACACAAAGCGTTTGTGTTAACTGATGGAGAGGTCACTGAGTTTATAGCAGGGTTTTGGTGTTTTATTTTAACAGTTCAATAATAAGGTGAAGGAGGACACTCCTGAGACTGACTGTAATAGCTTTGTTTCCTTTCTGTTATTAAGACATCTTAAGATAATTGTTTTAAAAACTGTAACATGAGCTTTTTAGAACTTCTGGACTGAACACTAGTTTCTGCTGGTCATGATACATTGTCTGCTTTTCTGTTGTTTCACACTGTACCGATTTTCATTAAGTTCATTGTATTTAAGATCTCTGATAAGGTTTATTTAAAATGCATTCCTTGATTGATGCATACTATTTTTCCATTAACAATAACAAGATCTAATTTATGGTTCCACTCCTCAGAATAACATAGTTATTCATAGTTTAGAATAACTCTGAGGAGTTATTCTAAAAATTTTAGTGATGCTCATGTTGACTCCATTTGTATATTTAATCATTTAGCATTTTCATGTAAAGATATATTTAAAAATATGACAAGTAATTTCATAAAAATACATTTCAGATATATTAATATTAAAGGCTCATTTAGGCATTGAAAAGGTTTAGAGAAACATAATTTTCTTGTGCAGGGAATAGAATAGGGCCTTGCATATCATACGCAAGCACTCTACTGAGCAGTATGACCAGCTCCTATGTAAACTTCAGGAGAAAAAAATTAATATGATTTTCTAGAATACATCATGCCTACATAAAACATCAAGTATTTCATTTCTTTCTTCTTTTTTTTCTTTCTTTTTCTTTCCCCCACTCCAAATCAGGAAGATTAAACCCAGGACCGAACACATGCTAGGAAAGCACTTTACCACTGACCTGAACACCAGCCTCTTTTTTATTTTTTAAATTTTAAGACAAGGTCTTGTTAAGTTATGCAGGCTGCCTCTGGCCTTGAATCTGTGATCTTTCTGCCTCCGCCTCCCTAGTCATTGTGTTTGCAGTTACGCACCACAGTGCTTTGCTCAGTTTCATTTCTAAGCAGCAGTCTGTGAAATGTTAATTGTCTATAAAACTATTAAGAGTCTAGATGATTTTAAATATTTGTTCATTTTTTTCTAAATGTCACCCTGTGAGAGTTTATGATTCTTTTACTTACACATGTCCGATTAGGTCTAGTAAAGGCTGTATAAACACTGCAATTCATGATGATCCCCATTGGAAACCAGTTTAATTTGATATTAGGGTTATAAGTGTAGAAGAAATAACAATTTTGAACATAAAACTTCTTCAAACTTAATTGAATAGTTTTTAAAAAGATATTAGCCCTTATGCTTTTTAAGGGATTTTATTTACCTGAAATCATAGTAAGCAATTTTCCATATTTTTAAAAGGAAAATATATTTTATGAACAAGTTCTCTATTTATTCAACAATTTTATCTTAAATATTTTCTATAATTTACTAACATAAAAAGGGAATTAACTAATTTCGTTATTATTTTTCCTCTTATAAAAGTCAGTGATAAATTCCATAAATAAAAATGTACTTACATGTACTGTTTGATGTTCTAACAAATGTTTTCATTAGGATAACCACCACTACAGTCAAGCTAATGAACATTTCTATCACACTAAAGTGTATCTTTGTTACTCTTTGTGGTGAATCTCTCCAACTTGTAGAGCTTGGTAACATAGATCTAGTTTATATTACTATAGTTTAGTTGTACCTGATTAAGAATTTCACATAAAAGTAAAATTGAGCACTTGGTATTTTGTTTTTGGTTTTGGTTAGGCATTTTTTATTAGAATTATGTTTTTGAAATACAGTCAAAATGTTCTACATATCAATAGTTTTCCTTTTATTAATTAGTGTTGTATTATTATAGAAAAATTAGTCCAGGCATCTGCTGGTGGAAATTCAGTTTATTTTCACTGTGGGGCTGCTATGAGTAATGCTGTTATGAGCATTCATGATAGAGGCTTTGTGTGCATATACGTTTTTATTACTATAGGGTAGATACCAAGGAGTGGAATTGTGGTCCTTTTTTATTTCCCTTAACAATGTTTGTAACTTTCAGTGTGATAATCCTAGGATAAAATCCACTGAATAATTAAATATAGGTAGACAGAGAAGTAGATATTGTTGCTGTTAGGTGCCACTGAGTTGGGTCAGTGTTGGGTAGACCCTATCTACAGTAGAATGAAACACTCCTGACACTATACCATGCACTCAATTTTTTTTATGTTTAAGCTCATTGTTGTGTACACTATGTCAAGTCATCTAGTTAAGGATCTCCCTTTTCTTTTCATTGACCCACCACTCTCTCAAACATTATGTCCTTCTCCAGGGATTGGTCCCTCCTGACAACATGTCCAAAACACAAAAGACACAGCCTAATTATCCTTGCTTCCAAGAAACACTCTGGTTGCACTTCTAGGATGGATCTGTTGGAGACAGATAGATAGAAACCTTCAATTTGCCAATATTTTTCTATGATCTTACATCTATATTCACAAAGTCTATATCTTCCTGTAAATAAAATATCCTCTCAGAAAGAGGCCATGGTGCTACAGCTGCCTAGCTTGGGATAATGCCTGTATACTCTGCAGAATCATCAGTAAACCAGACCCACATCTTCTTTTTTTCTCCTAACTGATCATAATGAATTTCCCATGGGGCCATAGACACAGCCTGAGAGAAAGCAGTGTATCAGGAGTGGGGACCATGGACACTTGGGGAACTCTTCATGTAACTTACTTGTGCTTGGAAGCCCTGTTCATTCCTCATCTTGTATATGCCACTTCCATTTGATAGTGGAGTGCTGCTGTATACACGCAACCTTACCGTCTGGTAGGCTAACTAATATCCACTTCACAATGGAAATCTCAGGTCTTATGGTAATTTGGTAACTAATGTTTCAGTGTTCAGGCTCTATGAGGTCCAGTAGCAGGCCCAAAGCTGTTTGTCAGAATAAGAATAGTTATGCACTGAGGATGACAGAACTTTGCTCCTAAGGGGCACTTAAGTTTACCTATATGCACTGACAAAAACCTCAAACAGATTCCCTATCTGCCATTGATACTTGAAGCACTACTGGATCTGCTGGGTCATATAGACTAACTGTGGAACAGTATGCACAGCAGCTTGGACCTCATACAGAGCCTTCTCTTGTTCTAAACCACACTCAAAACTAGAAGATTTTCAGGTCATTCAATCAATGGGTTCAGTAGCACACTCACATGAGGAATTTGTTGTCTCTACAATCCAAGAAGCCCTAGAACAAGAACATTTTGACTCACTCTAGTCTCAAAATTCGTAACACCATGCACACAATTTTAAATTTATAAATACATTGGTGTCATTTGAAAAGTAAAGTGAAAAACCCTGCTAAGCATGTCTGATTCTATAGCAAAGACTAGCATGTCATACACACACACACACACACACACACACACACACACATATATTTGTTGTTGTGGTGATGGTGGTGGTGGTACTGGGGGTTGAACTCAGGGCCTCGCTCTTGCATGCATGCTCTGAAAGTGCTGGATCACTGAGCTGCACCCTCAGCCCATTTTTTCTACTTTTTGAGACAGCGTCTCACTAAGTTACACAGACTGCCTCTGGTCTTGAACTTGCGATTCTCCTGCCACCGCCTCCCGAGCTGCTGGCATTACAGACGTGTACCACCGTGCCTGGCTCAGGTTAGTATGCTATATTTATAAAACTCCTTGAATATGTTACTTAGATTCTAGCTCCACAGTATAAAGAAAATCTCCAAGTAGCTGTTTGTAGTACATGCATACCCCATAATGGAATGTTCATTTATTTGTAAAGTGTTACATGTTGAATTATTAATTTTTTGTCTTTGTGTGTGTGTGTGTGTGTGTGTGTGATACTGGGGAGTTGAAGCCAGGGCCTTGCCCATGCCTTAGGTAAACTTTCAACCACTGAGGTATATCCCCAGCCCGATCATTGAATTTTGATGGGATTTTTTTTTTTCTGTTTTGCTATAGAGCATAAATTAAGGAGTTATCTTATTAAATCAAAGTTTTAATGTTCTATGGTTTGGAAGTCATTAAGAAATTCATTAGGACTAAATAATACTGTGCACATAGGAAAGGTAGAAAAATGAGTCATACTTTCCAGTTTTATAGATTTTTAATACTATATAGACAGGGATTGAAAATGTCATGGCCGGGCTTTGTAAGATTTATGGAGTTTGCATGATTACTGAATGTAGTTCATGAACAATATATATATATATATATGTCATGAATAAAGAGAAAAATCATAAATGAAAATGTAATGTTAAGTTAGTAGATAAAATTTCAAAATTTCCAATTAAAAAAAGAAAAGGAAACTGAAAAAAAAAGAAATGACAGAGATAGGAAAGCAGGAAAGGATGGTAAGAAATATGTTTTGTCATAAATTTAAGAATCTATATGCAGTAAATAGTTTTATAAGAAAAATAAAACTGATAAATGTTAACCACCACAGTAGAAAATCTGGTGTGAAATGTAGTCTAAAATTAGAACACAATGATTCTTAAATGAGGATGCTACATTTACTATTTACACATTGTATGCCTCTCCATTAGTTGTTTTAAATTTGTGCTCCAGTTTTTTAACTAGTTAAAACAGAGTAGTTGCAATATTTATCTCATAATGTGTGATAAGTAAATAATGTTTTAAATCAGTTATACTAGTTCTTGCCTGCAGCCATTCCACCATGGCATCTGATCCTGTCAGATCCCTGAAGCTAAGTGGTGTCGAACCTGGTTCATACTTGAATGGAGGATTGCCTGGGAACATGAGGTAGTGTAGGCTTGGGGAAAGAATCCCCTGGCAAACCACTCCCCCTACAAAAAACAATCAGCCATTGAAAACCCTATGAATAGGGGAGAAGCATTAACAATACTGTTTCACCTGTTGTACATAGGGTTGCCATGAGTTAGACACCAACTGAAAGGCAACTAAAACCAATATACTAGCTATTAACAGTAAAACCATTATTAACAGTAAAATCATCTAAACATTAAAGTTGAACAATAAATGAAACTAACAGCCTGAAACTATTTTACAACATAGATGGTAGAAAATCAAATGTTATCGACTTCTAAAAGAACAGTAATTTTACATTACAGACAAATGGTAGACAAAATAATTCCAAAATTTCTCTGGAAGAATATAGAATATAAAACATATATGAAAAGTCTAATAAGTCAAGCTCTCAAATACTAAGTAAAAAAAAATGCAAAGTATTGTGAAATAAACAAGAATTGAAACAAGGCTTGTTGTTGTTGTTAAGTGCCCTCGAGTCCGACTCATAGCAAGCCTATGTTCAGCAGATGGAAACACTTGCCGATTTTATGCCAGGCAAAAGATCTTATTTATGTTTAAGCCCATTGTTGCAGACACTGTGTCAGTCCATCTGGTGGAGGGTTTTCCTCTTTTGTGTTGACCTGCCACTCTCCCAAACATGATGTCCTTCTCCAGGGATTGTTCTCTCCTGACTACATGTCTGAAATATGAAAGATGCAGTCTGGCCATTCTTGCTTCCAAGGAGCACTCTGGTTGCACTTCTTCTAGGACAGATTTGTTGGTTCTTTTGGCAGTCCATGGTATACTCAATAGACATCTCCAGTACTGCAATTCAAAAGCATCAATTCTTTTTCTGTCTCTCTTGTTCAATGTCCAGCTTTCACAACCATATGATGCCACTGAAAATACCATGGCATGAGTCAGACGCACCTTCATCTTCAATGTGACATCTTTGCTTTTGAGTACTCTAAAGAGATCTTTTGCCACAGCTTTGCCTAGAGCAATGCATCTTTTGATTTCTTGAGTGCTGCTTCCATGGGTGTTGATTATAGAGCCAAGCAGAACAAAAGCTTGGACAGCCTCAATCTTTTCTCCATTTATTGTGAAGTTGCGTGCTGACCCAGTCATAGGGAATTTTGTTTTGTTGTTGTTTAGTCGTAACCCATATTGAAGGCTATGATCTTTGATCTTCATCAGTTAATGTTTTAAATCCTCTTCACTTTCAGCTAGCAGAGTTGTGTCATCTGCATAATGTAGGTTGTTAATGAGCCTTCCTCCAATCTTGATGCCACGTTCTTCCTCATAAAGTCCAGCGTCTCGGCTTATTTCCTCAATGTATAAATTGAAGAGATAGGGTGAAAGTATACAGCCCTGACACACACCTTTCTGAAATTAAATCACACAGTGTTTCCTTGTTCTATTCGAACAACTGCCTCCTGGTTCATGTACAGATTTCTCATGAGC
>VMDO01026195.1:0-27077 GCA_007922755.1 Pedetes capensis | reverse complement strand
GTGGTGCTGGAGACGTCTATTGAATATACCATGGACTGCCAAAAGAACCAACAGATCTGTCCTAGAAGAAGTACAACCAGAGTGCTCCTTGGAAGCAAAAATGGCCAGACTGCGTCTTACATATTTCGGACATGTAGTCAGGAGAGAACAATCCCTGGAGAAGGACATCATGTTTGGAAGAGTGGCAGGTCAACGGAAAGAGAAAAACCCTCCACCAGATGGATTAACACAGTGTCTGCAACAATGGGCTTAAACATAAATAAGATGGTTTGCCTGGCACAGAACCGGCAAGTGTTTCGATCAGCTGTACATAGGGTCGCTATGAGTCGGACTCGACTCGACGGCACCTAACAACAACAACAACAATATATGAGTCAGATTATGTTGTATTTATATTCCTTTTCTTTTTCTTTATTTTTGGTACTTGGGGGTTGATTGAACCCAGGTCCTTGCACATACTTTGCAAATGCTCTACCACTGAATTATACCTTCACCCCTTTTTTTTCTTTTCATCTCGAGAGAGGGTTTTACTAAGTTATGCAGGCTGCCCCTGGCCTCTAATCTGTGATCCTCCTGCCTCTGCCTGCCAAGTCGCTTGGATTATAGTTATGAGCCACCATGCCCAGCTTTGTGTTACTTATATTTCTTATTCCTGGCTTATTTTATTTAACATAATGACTTCCAGTTCCATTTATGTTGTCAAAAGTGACAGGATTGCATGCTTTGAATGGCTGAATATTATTCTGTCATGTGTATGGCCCATGTCCCTTGTCCACTCATTGGTTGTTGTTGTTAGGTGCCTTGAGTTGGGTTTGACTCATAGTGACCCTGATAGGGTTTTCAGTGGGTGATTGTTTTTTGGAATTACTTTGAGAGTGGAGTGCCATGTCCTTCTCCCATTTTTGTGGTGCTAGCGATGGAAACTAGGGCCTCAGAGAGTGCAGAGCAGTGCTCTAACAACTGAGCTAAACCTCAGACCCATTCATCAGTTAATAAACACTTAAATTCTTTTCATTTCTTGATGATTGTAGATAGAGATGCAGTGAACATGGATGTGCAGAAGTGTCTTTCACATATTGATTTCATTTCCTTTGGATATATGCCCACTATTGGTGGATCATATGGTAGTACTATTTTTAATTTTTTAAAGCACCTCCATACTGTTTTTCATAATGGCTGAACTAATTTTCATTCCCACTGATAGCATGAGAGAGTTTCCTTTTCTCCACATACCTGCCAGGAAAAGCACCTCCATACTGTTTTTCATAATGGCTGAACTAATTTTCATTCCCACTGATAGCATGAGAGAGTTTCCTTTTCTCCACATACCTGCCAGGACTTATTGTTGTCAAGAATTGCCTTGAGATTTTTTGATTTTTTTATAAAGGTGCTATGTCAGGTGGAAAAAAATAAGTCATTTCAGCAAATGATAATAGGACAATTGAACATCCACAGCCAAAAGAATGAAGGTGGACTCCTATCTCATAGCATATACTAGAGATTAACCAGATCTAGATCAAAAACCTAAATATAAGAGCTCAATTTTTAAAAGTCTTGAGTGGGAAAAACATAGGAGTATACTTTGTGGCAGTGGGTCATTGGACAATTATTATTATTATTATTATTATTATTATTATTATTATTACTACTTGTAGTACTGGAGGTTGAACCAAATGGATCACGTATGCTAGGCA
This sequence comes from Pedetes capensis, assembly GCA_007922755.1. Taxonomy (NCBI): domain Eukaryota; kingdom Metazoa; phylum Chordata; class Mammalia; order Rodentia; family Pedetidae; genus Pedetes; species Pedetes capensis. The sequence goes on along the minus strand of VMDO01026195.1, from coordinate 25,383 downwards.
AATTTCCCACCGGTAAGCCGCACCGCCAGTGCCCCTGCCCCCATTTAATTTATTAATTTTGGGACAGAGTCTCACTAAGATGTTCAGACTGTCTCTGGTCTTGAGCATTCAACCTCCTACCTCAGCACCCCAAGTCTATGGGATTGCATGTGTACACCACAGCACCTGGCTTAGGCAGTGTTTTTCGGAAATGTCATAACAGATAAGCACTAAAAGATAAAACCTGAAATTAGATTGCATCAAAATTTAAAACTTTCACAGTGCAGTTGATATCAAGGCAGTGAAAAAGACAACACATAGGAGAAAATGTTTACAAATTATTCATCTGATAAGAGCCTTGTATCCAAGAATATAAAGAGCTTTAAAGATATAATAGTAAAATATAAATAATCCAATTAAAAGTAGCAATTGGGCCAGGTACAGTGGTGCCCAAGCAACTTGGGAGGCAGAGACAGGAGGATCACAAGTTGAGACCAGAGGCAGTCTGTGTAATTTAGCGAGACCCTGTCTCAAAAATTAAAAAAAAAAAAGGACTAGGGGTGCAGCTCATTGGTACAGCACTTGCAAATAATGCCAGGGCGAGGCTCTGGGTTCAACCCTCAGTACTGCAAAAGAAAAAAAAAAAAGTAGCAATGGGCTTAACCAGATATTTCTCAGTAGAAGATATGCAAATTCCCAACAATCACATAACATGTACCATTAGTTAATAATAAATAAATACAGATCAACTTCTCATGAGAAGTTGAGATACCACTTCATACAGGATGAGACGGCTAAAATAAAGACAGATAGACATGGCCCTGTGCCCTGGCACCTGCATATATTCCTAGCAACTCAGGAGGCAGGAGAGTTGTGAGTTAAAGGCCAGAGGGAGCTTCTGTAACTAAAGGAAACCCTGTCTAAAAATTTTAAAAATTCAAAAGGGGCTGGAAGGGCAGTTCACTAGTAGAGTACTTATGTAGCATGTGCAAGGCCCTGGGTTCCTGCCCCCCAGTACAAAAGCAAAAGACAGAAAGACAATAAAAGGTATTGGTAAGAAGGTGGAACTCTTTATACATTGTTGATGGGAGTATAAAATGATACATTTATTTTATAAAGCATTTTAACGTTCTTTAAAATGTTAAAGATTTAGTTACTATATGACTAGTTCCACTCTTAGGAATCTGGAATTGGGTAAAAGTGATAAGGCTAAAGGAAAATGGTTGATTGATTATAATCATAGAGATTAAAAATCACAACAAATAGCAAGCCCTGAAATTATAACATGTCTAATTTTCAAAATGCCCACATAGGTAGGTAGGAAGTGGTTTCCTTTCTTCCTTTTCTTTTGTCTTTTCTTTTTTTTCCTTTTCTTTCTTTTTAATTTTCCTTTCTTTTTTCTTTCCTTTTCCTTTATTTCCTTTCCTTTTTCATATTTTCTTTTCTCTTCTTTCTTCTTTACCCCTCCTCCTCTAAGGTCCATTTACCTTTTCCAGGACCATAAAAATTAGGATGCATTTTGAATTTAGGCAGATTTTAAAAATCATGGCTGTTTCTTCTACACTTACTGTCTGGGTAGACAGAATAAATTTGTAAATGGTGGTTTATGTTCTTGAAGAGAACTTATATTCTAATAAGTTTATGCCATTCATAAACACTGCATATACCAAGGGTGCCAAAAATGTATATACATTTAAAGAGGTATTATCTATGTATTACTTTCTGATGTTGAATTGAATTACAATGGTAACCACTTTGAGCACCTCTTGTAATTGCAGAAATCAAATGTGACTTATATTCATCATTTGTTATTGGTATATATTATTACAAATTTTAATGCTTAAAATGTGTATTTTTGGCATCCCTAGTCTATTTAGTAAACTTCTCCATTTATCTTAGATGAATGTAGCTTCTTGAAATATGTAGCTATGTGGGGAAAACAAACAAACAAAAAGACTATTTCATTGTGATACTGATCACCTATAGTCACTAGACAAGTAGCAGTTGAAGACAGTATCATTTCATCTTCTCTTTTCTAATCCCATACATACAAAAAGACACTTTCTGTAGCATATGCTGAGTGGATGAAAGTATTTGATGAAGAAGTTGTGCCCTGGAGTATGATGGATGTGAAGCGTTTCATATTCAGTTCTGTTTAACTAGTGGTATAATTGATATATTAGGAATTTTAATTTCTGGTGAATAATAACTCACCTTTATACAATCCAGAAAAATTGATTTTTAAACACAAGAAATGCCTAATGTAATTAGGCTTCGTAACATCTTGGAAATAAATTAATACAAATTTGAGAACAGCTGATTGTAGCTTTGGTGTAAATTTAACCTAAATGGTGAATAAATGTTATTTTTTATATAATTATCATAGGAAAAGTAGGCTCACAAAAGATTCTTTAATTTGAACCAACCCAATACAAATAGAATGGGTCATTTTTAATATATTGTTTTATTGTTGTTTTTGTTGTTGTTAGGTGCTGTTGAGTTGTTTCCAACTCACAGCAACTCTCATAGTGTTTTCAATGGTTAATTGTTTCAAGATTGTTTTGAGGGTGGACTTCCACCTCCTTCTTCCATTTTTGCAGTGCTGGGGATTGAACCTGGGTCATCAGAGAGTGCAGGGTAGTGCTCTACCAACTGAACTAAACCCCAGCCCATCCTTTATTATTACAATCATATATTTCAAAAATATCTTTGTCAATAAAGATTCTCATTTTTCTCTATCTTGATAGGAGATATATTCTACTAATACTCTAGAAATAAATACAGCTGAAATGTTGTGAAGGAATCAGATGATAATGAGTATGGTTACTCTAAGAAATATTAGCAATTTACTTTTAATATCAGATATACTAAATGAAAATGCCCTCTGAGAGTTTATTTTCCAGTATTTAAGAAGAATTACAATGCATTACCTGTCAATGCTAAACCTTCAACCAGTTTCTTAGAATGCAACCCAAATTACATGTATACAACATTATATAAGTAGCAATACTGTTAGTTTATTTATTTAAAATATCACTTTTGATTATTACATAATAATGTTTTAAGAAAAATGCTTTCAATGTGTATCACCTCTCTTGTCACTCACTTTTTCCTTTATGTTTTCTAAGATGAAGCCGGGAGAGTTGGTGCACACCTGTAATCCCAGTGACTGGGGAGGCAGAGGCAGGAGGATTGCAAGTTTGAGACCAGAGGCAGTCTGTGTAATTTAGTGAGACCCTGTCTCAAAAAATTAAAAAATGGGCTGAGGGTGCAGCTCAGTAGTACAGTACTTGCAAAGCATACAAGCATGAGGCCTGGGTTTAACTGCCAGTACCACACACACACACACACACACACACACACACACACACACACACACACACACACACGATATACATATAGTTTAGAAAAATGTTCAATTGGATTTTGTGGACATAAATATAAATATCCCCATGTATGCCATCAATATGAAAAAAATCATTGTATTGAGAACCCTGCATATATTTTCAAAAAGTTTTACCGTTGTTGTTGCTTTTTATAATGGTAATTGATCCCATGGCTTTGTGTGTGGGAAGCAAGTGCTACACCACTGAGCCATATCCCAAGACCCTATTTACTTTTTTCTTTTGAGACAGGGTCTTGCTAATTTACACAGTCTGCCTCTGGCCTCCAACTCATGATCCTTCTATTTCACCTTCCCAGGTTGCTGGGATTACAAGTTTGACCCATGATATCTGGCTATTTTCTGAAGTTTTTGTACTGAAAACCAGGAAACATTATCCTAGAAAACCTTGTGAATAGAGACCAGATGATTGATAGGCTTAACTTTGAGTTCTTCCTTCAAGTCATCCTATCTGTAGTAAGTGCTGAAGTGAAAAATATTAAATATGAGGAGTTTCCTACTTTCAAATCACAGTGTAATGAGGAAAACACTTGTAAACAGCACTTCATAGGGTGATGTTGTTGTCATTGTTACGTGTCTTCAAGTCATGTCTGACTCAGAGTGACCCTCATAGGATTTTCAGTGGCTGATTTTTTCAGAATTGCCTCAGGAGTGGATTACCACCTTCTTCTCCCATTTTCACAGTGCTAGGAGTTGAACCTGGGACATCAAAGACTGCATAGTGGCTCTCTACCAACTGAACTAAAGTCCAGCCCACAGTGTGATAAAAGTACTATATTTACAGAACAAAGTGCTAAGGGAATCCTGGAATAGAGTAACCATGTGAATATTCAACACAGGCCTACTTAAAGAAAAAGTAATCCTTCATTGGTCAGAGGAAGGAGGAAAGATGGAAAACCAATGTCTAACAAATTTGATTCATGATTTGCTGTAGGCATGTGTAAGGGTAGAATAAAATGTGCTTGTTTCAGGGTGGGGGGAAAAATCAAGACTAGAATTGCCTGAATGAATAGGGGACAAGATGAAGGACTGATAAGAATCTGAGGTTTGGAATTCAAATCTTTATTCCATTACTAGATCTACAACAGTAGGAAATTAATCTTCAAGTTCCCCTTTTTGTATAAATTAGTTATTAAATATATCATCATATGTTAATATTGAATAACATAGAGCATATATATATCTCTTGAGCAATTCCATGCACCAGGTTCAAGGTTGAGGAAACTGAAGATGAGTAGCCACAGAGCTCTACAGCCATAGCACCCTAGTAGCAGATCTTGTCAGATCTCGGCAGCTAAGCAGGGTCTGGCCTGGATAGTACTTGGATGGGAGACCCCCTGGGAACACCAGGTGCTGCAGGCTAGGAATAAGGACCTGGCAGCCCACTCCTGACACAAACAATCATTGAAAACCCTATGAATAGCCAAGCATCACTGACAGTAGTCCTGGGCATGGAATAGTGTTGGGTAGTGTTTTCGTTCTGTTGTACTTAGGTTACTGTGTGTTGAACTGACTCCACAGCACCTAACAACAACAAGCCACAGAGTCATTCTGGTTTTTTACAGTCTGTGATGTTGTCTTTGTCAGGATGATGCACTGTGGAAATACAACATACAAAGTAGAATTTCAGCACAAGATCTCTCTACTACCTATATGATAGAATTATAATTCCTCAGCAGGCAGAAATTGCATCCTCTGTTATTTTGTTGTATATAACTTTATGTATATTTTACTTAGGGAGAACTAATGTCCAAACCTTGCATTCAGACTGGAAATGCAGGTCAGTGGTATAGCACTTGACTAGCAGGCACTAGACCCTGGGTTTGATCACTAGAACTACAAAATATTTAAAAATACAAATACAAATACATACATACATATATACATGAATTGAATGCACTGGAGGCCTTATAATCCCAGTGATTCAGGAGGGTGAAATAGGAGAATTGCAAATTCTAGGCCAGAGACAGTCTGCACAACTTTGCCAGATGACTCAAAGAATAAAATAGGAGTTAAGGGTGAAAACAATGCCTTTAGAGAAAGGGACCCAAACTGGATGAGTGCATATGGATAGATATGAAACAAAGATCAGTAACATAGTTATATTTTAAATAGAATGTCTAACTTTAAAACTTGGAAATTTATGTCTACTATTCCACATGTTGAAAAAAGCAAATCTTGATGTATGTTTTGTAAAGTGTTATTTCTTAGAGTTATTTCTCAGATAATACTATTCAAAAGTTTGCAAAATGTTTTTGGTGATTCTTTTAACAAATTTATTCCACATCATGTTCTTATTAAAATCACTGTGGTTTAATTTTTCTCATTTTCCTTCATTTTATCATATTCTTATTTAAATGAATATGTATGATTTGCTTAACATACACATAGTGATATTAGTCTACTAAAGGATGAATTGAAATATAAATTGTGAATGAGCTACCAGTTATTAACTATTTACTTAAAGACAAAGTGTAAACATGAAACACAATGACATTGGCTGTCACGATCTTTGATTTTAATGATGCAAAAGGCTTTAGTGGACTCTCATGATCAGCCCATAAATGCAAATAAGTAAAATTGTAATAGTTAATATTTAGTGCACACTTATGATGTGTCAAATACAATTTAAGTGTTTTAGATAGCTTTACCCATTTAATTCTTTTAAGTGCTTTTGAGGGTATTATCCCCATTTTACAAGCAATATGATATAGAAAACACAAGAAAATGAATTAAGTAAATTAGCCTAGTGCAGGACTTAGATCACTGTGTGTTGTTGTTAGGTGCCATTGAGTCGGTATCTGACTCATAGCGACCCTACATACAACAGGGGAAACACTATTGTCAGTGCTTCTCTGCTGTTCATAGAGTTTTCAATGGCAGATTTATTTTGGGGAGTTGGTTGCCAGGTCCTTCTCCCAAGCCTACATCACTTGGTGTCCCCAGGCAGTCTCCCATCCAAGTGCTAACCAGGCCTGACCCTGCTTAGATTCCGAGATCTGGTGGGATTGGATGCCACAGGGCTACGACTGCAGGCAGATCACTGTGTACCACATAGAAAATGCTTAGAAAGCAATGACTGTCACCATTCTTTTTGGTAAGTGTTACACAACTCCCAAGTGAGGATCCAATACTATAACAAGAAGTCTATTTCTTAAGAATATACTTGTTGTTGTTGTTGTTGTTAGGTGCCATCGAGTCGGTATCCGACGCATAGTGACCCTCGTAGGGTTTTCAATGGAAGAATATACTAGGGTGCATTTTATAATTGTGAGTTTCTGGTTAGATTGATTCCTAAACATTTAACTTTTGGTGGGCTGTTGTGAATAGGATTGTTGCCTTAATTTCCTTCAGTTTGTGTTCACTATTGATGTAAAGGAAGGCTGCTAATTTTTGAGTGTGAATTTTGTATCCTGCTATTTTGTTGAAGGTGTTAATTAGCTCTCAGAGTTTTCTAGAGGAATTTTTGGGTCTTTTCAGTAAAGGATCTTGTTGTCTGAAAATAAGAATGATTTGACTTTTTCTTTGTCTATCTGTATCCTTTTGATTTCTTTCTCTTGCCTGATTGCTCTGGCAAGGACTTTGATCACAATATTGAGTAAAAAGAGAGGGTAGACATCCTTGCCTCCTTCCTGATCTTAGAGGGAATGATTTCAGTTTTTCAATTTGTCATAGATGGCCTTTATGATGTTAAGGTATCTCCCTGGTAAGCCAATTTTCTCCAGGACTTTTATCATGAAAGGATGTTGCAATTTGTCAAAGGCCTTCTCAGCATCGATTGAGATGATCATGTGCTTTCTGTCCACGAATCTCTTGATATTTTGAATTACAGTGATTGATTTTCATATGTTGAACTAGCCTTGCATCTATGGAATGAAGCCCACTTGATCATGGTGTATGATCGTTTTTATGTGTTGCTGAATTTGGATTGCCAGAATTTTATTGAGGATTTTGTGTCTGTTTTCATTGGGGAGAATGGGTCTGTAGTTCTCTTTGTTTGAAGTGTCTTTGCCCAGTTTAGATATCAGGGTGATCCTGGCTTCATAGAATGAGTTTGGAAATGCCCTTTCCTTTTCTATTTTATGAAATAGTTTATGGAAAATAGGTATTAATTCTTCTTTGAAGGTTTGATAGAATTCTCCTGTGAACCCTTCGGGACCTGGGCTTTTCTTTGTTGGGAGATTTTTTTTTTATTATTACTGATTCTATTTCAGTGAATGTAATTGGTCTGTTTAAACTGCTTCTGTCATCCAGGCTTAATTTTGGTAATTCATATGTGTTTCCATTTCTAATATATTTTCAGGTTTTGGGGAGTACAAATTCTCAAAGTATTCCCTGATCATATTCTAGATTTCATTGGTATTCATGGTTATAACTCCATTCTTATCTCAAATTTTTTTTTAATTTGGGCCTTTTCTTTCTTTCTTTTGGTGAGGCTGCCTAGGAGAGCATCTATTTTATTAACTTTTTTGAAGAAGCAGCTCTTAGTCTCATTAATAGTTTGAATTGTCTTTTCAGCTTCTCACTGGCCAATTGCAGCCAATCTTAGCTTTGATCTTAATAATTTCTCTCTGAGTACTCCTGGTGTTGGCTTGTTGTTGGCCTTCTAGTGGCCTAAGAAATGTCATTAAATTATTTAATTGGATCTTCCCTTGCTTATTGATGAAGGTACTCATGGCTATGAAATCCTCTTTTAGATATGCCTTTGCTGTATCCCATAAGTTTTGGTCGGATGTGTTTTCATCCTCATTTGATTGCAGAAAAAATTTAATTTCCTCTCTGGTTTCTTCAATGACCCATTGATCATTCAGTAGTGTATTATTTAGTCGCCATGAATTTGTAACATTTCTGAAGTTTTTCTTGCTTTTGAGTTCTAGTTTTATTCCATTATGATCTGATGAGTTACAGGGGATGACTTCTACTTTTTTGGTATTTGTTGAGGCCATTTTTATGAACTAACATGTAGTCTATCTTAGAAAAATTTCCATGTAGTGGTGAGAAGAATGTGTATTGTGCCTCTGCTGGATGGAATATTCTGTAGACATCTGTAAGGTCCAGTTGGTCTATGATGCTCTGTAACTCCATCATTTCTCTGTTGATTTTTTTTTTTTGCTTTGATTACCTGTACCTTGGTGAAAGTAGGGAATCAATCTAATGAAAAAACCTGAAGACCTCTACAAGGAAAACTTCAAAACACTAAAGAAAGAAATTGCGGAGGATACTAGAAGATGGAAAGACCTCCCCTGTTCATGAATTGGGAGAATCAATATTGTAAAAATGGCTGTATGTCCAAAAGCAATTTACATATGTAATGAAATATCCATTACAATTCCAATTATGGAATTTGAAGAAATATAAAAGTAATCCTAAAATTATGTGGAAACACAAAAGACCACATATAGCCAAAATAATCTTAAGCTACAAAAACAATGCAGGTGAGATCATAATACCCAACTTCAAACTGTACTATAGGCCTATAGTGGCAAAACCAGCTTGGTAATGGCACAAAAATAAGCTTGAAGATTAATGGAAGAGAATGGAAGGCCCAGAGATATACTCACACAACTACAGCCACTTTATTTTTGACAAGCAAACAAAAATATAGGAAATATGCTCCAACACATAGGCATAGGAAAATATTTCCTCAACATGACTCCAGTCACTCAGGCAATGGCACCAAGAATTGACAAATGGAATTACCTGAAATTGAAAAGTTTCTGTATAGCAAAGGAAACAATCACTAGAGTTAAGGGAGAGACCACTGAATGAGAGAAAATCTTTGCATCCTACCCATCTGTCAGAGGACTAGTTTCTAGAATATATGAAGAACTTGTGAAAGTAGACTCCAAGACAACAAATAACCCAGTACATGAGTGAGTAAAGGAATTGAACAGGCAGTTCTGAAATGAAGAAGTGTGAAGAGCCAAGAAACACGTGAAAAAATGCTTAATATCCCTAGACATTAGGGAAATGTTAAAACAACACTGAGATTCCATCCTACTCCAGTAAGAATGGCCGATATTAGCAAAACAAAGAAAAAGAAACACTTTTATACTGCTATTGGGACTGTAAATTCATTCAACCATTTTGGAAATCTGTATGGAGACACCTTAGAAAACTAAGAATTGAAGTGCCGTATGACCCAGCTATACTACTCCTGGGAATATATGCAATGGGAGTTAAATCATCATACCACAGAGAAACCTACATTTCCATGTTTAATGCAGCACTTTTCATAATCACAAAGGTATGGAACCAACAAAGATGTCCATCAACACAAGAATGGATAAAAAATTGTGGTATATATATGAAATGGAATATTATTCAGCAATAAAAAAACAATGAATGAATGTCATTTGTAGCAAAATGGATGGAATTGGAGAATGTCATCATAAGCAAATGAACCAGGCCCCAAAAGGGAAATACCATAATATGTTCTCATTCATATATGGGAGCTAAAGCTAAGTTAGAGGAAGAAATATATATATATATATATATATATATATATATATATATATATATGTCATCAATCAAGCTTATCTAAGAAGGGAAATTGAAAGCAGTGTAGAAAGAAGTGGGGAGGAGGTTAGGAGGGGAAAGCAAAGGTTAAGGAAGGTGGTGAAATAATGTGAAGAGATAAAGATAGAGAAGATAATCTCAAAATAGATGATACAACAATATAAATACATGTGAAAAAAGGAATATAACCCACAAATGCATATGATTTTTTTAATATAAATCAGAAGGTTTTGTGAAATATATGAGTTGATGAAATTGTAATCAAAAGTGATGTAATAGTTGCATAGTGGAAATAGCAATAGCCTTATTACTCTATACTCCACCCACATTTATAAATAAAGGGGATATAGTAAAATAAATTAATAATTGAATAACAAATTAAAAAGACGAGTGAATCTCAGTTAAGTGTGGTGACTGAAAATAAAAAAAAAAAATATATACCAAACCAATCAACCAAACAAACAAACAAAAAACAGCAGATAGTCAGAAAGCTTGAGTGACTTGTCCATGACCACAGAGTTAGGATATGGCCTTATGCTATCACTGAAAGGAGGGATAGACTGAAGATGAAATATAAGAGTAAAGAAATATGAATACCCAGGGAGTGAAATCCTATGAGTTACTCTACACTGCTCCATAGGGAATTGGAACCATCAATTTATCTTTGAAGTAGTTGAAATTTAGATAAGTAAGCTAGAAATGAGAACAAGGCAGCTAGCAGATAGTTTCACAATTTTTGTAGGTCCAAGGCATTAAAGCAAGTTAGTAGCAATTAAAATATTTTTTTGTTTTATAGTTAATGTTGTTTAAGATAATTTCTTGGGCTACTTTTAAACAAGTTTACTAGTTACTATTTCTATTTCAATCATCCAAGAAAAAATTACTTGTGTAATTCTGCTGCAGTCCAGCTGCATCCTAGGATCCAGGTGTTCCCGAAGGTGGGTGAAGAGTTGGCGATGGGAGACAGAGACACAGCAACTTGGAAGCAGTATGATTCTGTTCCGTTTATTGCTCAGATAGCTCAGCCTTTTATACAGGTTTTTAGATTTAGGTCATGCAAGCAGTAAGAACAGTATGTGGGGTTTTCCACGGAAAACAGGTTTCACAAGCACATATTGATCATAATAGCCCCCAGCCCAGAGCATAAATAATAGCCCATAAATAATAAATAAGAGCATAAACTTTATTATCTTTAGATAACAAACATCAGGGAGGTCTGTTTCTGCTCAGGGGTTTCATAAATGACAAACTATAATGGGGTACTTGAACTCTACCCTTATTTATCATTCTAACTACAAGCACATTGTATGCTCCTATGTAAGAATGTGGAGGGTCAGGCTGACAGAAACAATAGCCCCCACTCCTACCACTAGCTGGGAACCAAAGTTTGCCTTCAATCAGATAAGCACCTGCCTATGCTGTGTGTGGACTGGGATTTAGCTCAGTTGGTAGAGCACTGCGCTGCAGTCTCTGAGGTCCTGAGTTCAATTCTAGCACCACAAAAATGGGAGAAGGGCCTGGCAATTCACTCACAAGGCAATTCCAAAACAGCCATTGAAAACCCTATGACGGTCGCTATGAGTTGGATACTGACTTGAAGGCACTTAACAACAATAACATGCTATGTATACCATGGGCAGTGGAGCATTACTTTTCTCTTTTTTTTTCTTATAACAATTATTTTGTTTGTGGAGGTGGAACCTCAGTCTACTTGGGGACAAACAGTTTTGCTTGTTGTAATTTATTCATACAATCTTCAATATCAGATTGCCATGGAGGTTCTTATCAGCCTATTTTAATGAGAACATAGTTCTCAGGGCACCCCTCACATATGGCGGACATACTCCGCACATATGGTGGACAGCTGTGGTGACTCTGAGGAAGGGACAGTCCTTCCAGTAGTTTCCCTTATTCTGGGGAAATGGATGATTGTACATTCTTATTCTCTAATCCAACATTTTCAAATATGCTATCAAGAATCTAGTAAATATTAGAAAAAGAAAAGTGAAAATCCCAAGTCCCATTCTTTGAAGAGGCCCTCCTTGAAGTACTTTTCCCCATGCAGGGACCTTGTCACACAGCATGGGAGGATCTGGACATGGCATAATTCTTTTAATATTATTTGCACATTATTTAGTACTGATATAAGTGGATCTGACAGTTTTTCATTACTTTGATAAAAAGAGAGATGTTACTACATATTCAAAAACAACCTTCCATCCCTTAAATGCTTTGTGAATTACAGCAGTATCCATAAGACTAGTACCCGTTATCCTGAAGTCTAAGAGATCTGTTATTCATAATACCCAATTTGCTAGCATCATTGTTTATATATAAGGTTACTATCTTATCATTAAGCTCTATTTTGAAAGAAAATATCTGTTTCATTTTAAATATGATGGATGCCAGAATTTTGGGACATCTTTTCTTCTTCTGCCTTTTATTCCCTGGGCTAGATAGAAAAGATATAAACATGAGTAAAATGAACTATCTGTTCAGAGATTAAAGAGCAGAGGGAGACAAATATGTAGTGCTATTATATCAAAGCTATATGGTAATTATTACCAAAGAGCTATGTGCAAAATTTTAATACTTGTAATGTTATTACTTGATATCTTTATTAAAAAAATAGAACTGATGCTAACTTGCTTATTAACTTTCCTGAGATCAAGTATCTCACAAGTGGCAAAGCTGTACTTAGCTCTTAGATTCAACTCCACAAAGCACAAACAAAATTTAAAGACATTTTGCATTAGTAGGGATTGTTGGAATAATAATTATTATTGAAGAATGATAAATAATTTTAAAGTGATATTTTTATCCCTTCCTATTTTTGAGATGAATTTGTGACAGCTTTTAATACAACAATGGGTGAAATCAGGATAGTATTATTGCAGGATAAAAAAAAATTATAAAGACAGCAAAAAGAAAAAAGAATAACACAAGAAACTCTTACCTGAGTTCCTTAAGACAGATTCAGCTCTGAGCTTCCTGGAAGTAGTAAAAAATAAAAACCATATTTGCTCCTCCCAAAAGCATTTAATATGAGCACAGATTTCAAGAAGAATTTTAGCTCAAGTCTGATTCTCTTTCCTATTATTTTTATTTACATCAACAAGTATAAGGCTACATCAAGTACTTCCCAATTTTTGTAAACCTTTATTTCTTATTGCTTTCTTTCATATGTGTAAAATATATATTACATTAATTGTTTGAACCCCTGCTTCTTTATTTGAAAAGTAGGATAATTGTTACCAACACTAAAGAATTGAGATACAAAACAAAAACAGTACATGCCAGATTCCCTCTGATATTTCTTCACCCTTCCTTTTGAGAATAAAATTAGAAAATTCATGCCTTTCTCATCAACATTGATGAAGTCAAAATTGTTGTAAACTTCTCATATACCTTTATTAATGTAAGGATTTCATTTCTTGTTGTTGCTAGATGCCATCCAGTCATGTCTGACTCCTCATAGCGACCTTCATACAGTTTTCAATGGCTGTTTGTTTTGGGATTGCCTTGGGAGTGGTTTGCCATGTCCTTCTCCCATTTTTGTGGTGCTGGGAATTGAACCAAGGACCTCAGAGACTGCATAATGGTGCTCTACCAACTGAGCTAAATCCCAGCCCATTTAATTTCTTAGCAAATACTGTATTTGCACTTTTATTCTGGACTTAGATTTTGAGATGATAGAAACTTGCTGTATTATATTTTACTAATTTTGAAGTTTCATGTTGTTGTTGTCAAGTTGGGTCCTACTCATATTGATCCTGTGTACAGCAGAATGAACATTCTCCAATTCTATGTCAGACACTTGAGCTTACATATGTTTAAGATCATTGTTGCAGACACTATGTCAGTCCATCTAGTTAAAGGTTTTCTTTTTTTCATTGACCTACCACTCACTCAAACATGATGTCCTTCTTCAGGGTTTGGTCCCTTCTGACAACATGGCCAAAATATGTAAGATGCAGTCTAGCTATCCTTCCTTCCAAGTAGTGCTCAGGTTGCCCTTATTCTAGAATGCATCTGTTGGTCCTTTTGGCAGTCCATGATATATTCAATATTTGTCTCCATCCCTATAATTCAAAAGCATCAATTTTTCTCCTGTCTCCCTTGTTCAAGGTAAAGCTTTCCCAGCCATATGATGTGACTGAAAAGACCATGGTGTGAGTCAGGCACACCTTTGTCTTCAATGTAATATCTTTACTTTTCAATACTTTAAAGAGACCTTTTGCCACAGCTTTTCCCAATGTTATGTGTCCTTTGAATTCTTGACTGCTGCTTCCATGGGTGTTGATTGTAGAACCAAGTAAAGCAAAATCTTGGACAAATTTAATCTTTTCTCTGTTTGTTGTGAAGTTGCATACTGAGGATTTTTGTTTTGTTGATATTGAGTCCCAATCCATACTGAAAGATGTGTTCTTTGATCTTTATCAGTAGATGTTTCCAATTCTCTTCACTTTCAGCAAGTAGAGTTGTGTCATCTCCATAATACAGGTAGTTAATGGGTCTTCCTCCAATTCTGATGCTGCGTTCTTCTTCATAAAGTCCAGGTTCTCAATTTATTTGCTCAGCATAGAAATGGAAGAGATATGGCGAAACGGTATAACCCTGATGTCCATCTTTCTCAACTTTAAAATAAGCAGTCTTTCCTTGTTCTTTTCAAATGACTGCCTACTGATCCATGTACAGATTCCTCACGAGTACAGTTATATGCTCTGGTATTCCCATTTTTCACAGTGTTATCCACAATTTGTTATGATCCACACAGTTAAATGCCTTTGCAGAGTCAATAAAACATAGACACCTTTCTGATACTCTCTGCTTTCATCTAATTTATTCTGACATCAGCAATTACATTCATCGTTCTCAGCCATCTTCTGAATCTGGCTTGATTTTCCAGCAGTTCCCTGTCTATATAGTCCTATAGTCACTTTTGAATGATCTTTAGTAAAATTTTGCTTTTGTGTGACATTAATCATACTTAGATATTTTCCACATTCAATTGGATCCCCTTTCTTGGGAATAGGCACAAATATGGATCTCTTCCAGTTAGCTGTTTTCCAAATCTCTAGGCATAAAGAAGTGAGCACCTCCAGTGCTGCATCTTTTTGTTGAAACATCTGTATTGACATTGCATCAATTCCTGGAGCCCTGTGTTTCACTAGTTCCTTCAAGGAAGCTTCCAATTCATCCTTCAATACGATTGGTTCCTAATCTAATGGAAACTCTTGAAATGGTTGCTCATCTGCCAATTCTTTTTTTTTGTATAATGACACTGCATTCCTTCCATCTTCTTGTGATGTTTCCTGCATGTTTAATATTTTCCCTGTAGCATCTTTCAGTATTGCCACTCAAAGCTTGAATTTTTTCTTCAATTCCTTAAGCTTGAGAAAAACAGATCTTATTCTTCCCTTTTGGTTTTCTATCTCTAACTCTTTGCACATTTCATTAAAGTATTTGATTTTATCTTCTCAAACCTCCCTTTGAAATCTTCTGTTTACTTCTTTAACTTCATCATGTCTTCCTTTTCCTTTAACTACTCAATGTTCAAGGGCAAATTTCAGGGTCTTTTTTGATATGTAATTTGGTCTTTTCTTTTGTTCCTTTCTTTTTATTAACCTTTTGCTTTTCTTATGCCTGATGTCTTTGATGTCATGCCATAACTCCTCTGGTCTTCTGTCATTCATGTCTAATGCATTAAACCTATTCTTGAGATGGTCTCTGAACTCAGGTTGGGTACAATCAAGGTCATACCTTGGCTCTCGTACACTTGTTCTAATTTTCTTCAGTTTCAGTTTGAACTTGAATATGAGCTATTGGTCTGATCCACCGTCAGCACCTGGTCTCCTTTTGACATTTGATATTGAGCTTTACCATTGTCTCTTTCCACAAATGTAGTCAGTTTAGTTCCTGTGTGTTCCATCAGGTGAATTCCATGTATACAGTTTCCATTTATGTTGGTAAAAAAAAGTATTTTCAATGAAAAGGTCATTGGTCGGATGAAATTCTGTGATGAAACCTCCAGCATTGTTTCTGTTGCAAAGGCCATGCTTTCTGACTACTGACCCTTCTTCTTTGCAACTTTTGCATTCCTGTCACCAGTAATTATCAGTACATTCTGATTGCATGTTCAATCTATTTCAGATTACAGAAGCTGGTAAAAGTTGTCCCTATCTTCATTTGTGGTGATAGTGGTGAGTCCATAAATTTGGATACTAATCATATTAACTGGCCTTCCTTGTAGATATATGGATGTTATTCTATTCTGGACAGAATTTTACTTCAGGACAGATCATGAGATGTCTGTTTGATGATGAATGCAGCCCCATTTTTCTTTAATTTGTCATTCCCAGTATAGTGGGCCATACGGTTGTCTGACTCAAAATGGCTCATGCCAGTCCATTTTCGCTAACTGATGCCTAGAATGTCAATGTTCATGCGCTCCATTTCTCTTTTAATGATTCCTAATTTTCCTAGATTCATACTACATACATTCCATGTGGCAATTATTAATGAATATTTACACTTATTTCTCCTCATTTTGAGTCACATCAGGAAAAGGAGGTCTCTGAGTCTTTACTCCATTTCCATCATCAAGGTAGGCTTTACTTTGAGGAGGCAACTCATCCCCAGTCATCTTTTGAGTGCCTTCCAACTTGGGGGGCTTATGCTCCAACACTATATCTGAGAGTGTTTCTCTACTATTCATAGGGTTTTCAATGACTAATTGTTCAGGAGCGTACTGCTATATCCTACTTCTTAGTCTGTCCTAGTCTGGAAGGTTAACTGAAACCTGTCCACCATGGGTGATCCTGCTGGTATCTGTAATAGCATAGTTTTCAGCCTCACAGCAACATGCAAGCCCCCATGGTATGGCAAACTGACAGATATGTGGAGGGAAATTTCATGTAGATAATGGTAGAAGAGATATGAAAATGTTCCCACCTAGTTATGCTCGTTTTTTTCAGTTAACATTGATTTTTAATTGTTTGGCTCTGTATTCAAATACAAAGATCATAAAACATTTTTATATAGATATTGAGTATAATCTGAGGGTGGAACAAGATGGATAGATAATCTCTAAATCACTATATTATGTAAATATAAGTTGCTTGTGTTCCACTTGCACTGAGGTATTCTAATTGCCAGTTATGAATTTTTGGTATTGTAGTAATGTCCTTTTATGAAAATTTCCATACATAAAAGTTCCCATTTTTATGTCATCATATTGATGATTTTTTTGTTGTTTTTATGCGCCATCAAGTCAAGTCTAATGGATAGCAACCACGTGGTCAACTGATTCTGGGCCAGCCAGAAGAACTTCTTATGTTTAAGCCAACTATTGTAGTCACTGTGTCAATCCATCTATTTGAGGGCTTACCTGTTTTTTCGTTGACCTGCCACTCTTCCAAACATGATGTCCTTCTACAGGGATTGGTCCCTCCTGACAACATGTCCAAAATACATAAGACCATCCTTGCTTCCAAGTAGCACTCTGGATGAATGTCTTCTAAGACAGATTTGTTGATTGTTTTGGCAGTCCATGGTATATTCAATATTTGTCTCTAGCCTCATAATTCAAAAGCATCAATTCTTGTTCTGTCTTCCTCACTCGATGTCCAGCTTTCACAACCATGTGATGTAGTTGAAAATACCATGGCATCAGTCAGATTCACCTTCATCTTCAATGTGATATTTTACTTTTCATCACTTTGTTGTTGTTTTTAGGTTCTGTCAAGTCTGTATCCAACTCATAGCAACCCTGCATCCAATAGGCAAAACACTATTGTCAGTGCTTCTCTGCTATTCATCTGGTTTTCAATGGCTGATTGTTTTTGGGAGTAGGTTGTTGGATTCTTTCGCCAAGCCTACAGTATCTGATGTTCCCCCGCAGTCTCCCATTCAAGTACTAACCCAGCCCAACCTTGCTTAGCTTCCAAGATCTGACGGAATCAGATGCCACAGTGCTACACCTGCAGGCCTCATCACTTTAAACAGGTCTTTTGCAACAGTTTTTCCCAATGTAATGTTTCTTTTGATTTCTCAACTGCTGCTTTCACAGGTGTTGATTGTAGAACCATTTGAAACAAAGTCTTGCACAACCTCAGTCTTTTCTTCATTTATCATGAAATGCATACTGATCCTGTTGTAAGGATTTTTGTTTTGTTGATGTTTAGTCACAATCCATACTGAATGCTGTGTTCTTTGATCTTCATCAGTAAATGTTTCAAAACCTCTTCACTTTCAGCAAGCAGAGTTGTGTCATCTGCATAATACAGGTTTTTAATGAATCTTCCTCCAATTCTGATGTCACATTCTTCATAAAGTCCAGCTTCTCAGCTTCTTTGCTTATAATAGATATTGGAATGGTCTGGTGAAAAGATACCACCCTGATGCACACCTTTCTTGACTTTAAACCAAGTAGTTTTTCCTTGTTCCATTTGAATCACTGCCTCCTGCTCCATTACAGATTCTTCATGAGTCCAATTAAGTGGTATTCCAATTCTTTACACTTATCCATAATTTATTATAATCAACATAGTCAAATGCCTTTGCATTGTCAATAAAACATAGACATCTTTTTGTATTCTCTGCTTTCATCTAATATCCATCTGACATTAGCAAGGATGTCACTGGCTCCACACCCTCTTTTGAATCCCTTTTTATTTTCCAGGAGTTCCCTGTCTATACAGTGCTGCAGTTGTGTTCAATCATCTTCAGCAAAATTTTACTCATGTGTGATATTCATGATATCATTCAACAATTTCCACATTTGGTTGGATCCCCTCTCTTGGTGAAAGGCACAAATGTGCATCTCCCTTAATCAATTTGCCAGTTAACTGTTTCTAGATCTGTTGACATAAACAAATTAGAACCTCCAGTGCTACATCTGTTTGTTGAAATGTATCTGTTAGTATTCCATCAGTTCCTGGAGCCTGTGTGTGTGTGTGTGCTGAGTATGAATTCCAAAACATTGAATTCTGACATCATTATAAGGTCATTTACATTTTATTGACAGATCTTGTTTTCTCCCAAAACCAATTCCATGTTCTTCATTTGAATATGTTCTAAAGTTGTAGCTCACATATAAATTTTTTCTTGCAATAAAAATCCCTTTCAGCTGGGCATGGTGGTGCACACCTGTAATCCCAGCTTCTCAGGAGGCGGAGGCAGGAGGATTGCAAGTTCTAGACCAGAGGCAGTGTGTGTAATTTAGTGAAACACTGTCTCAAAAAGGAAAAAAAAAAAAGGGCTGGGGTTGCAGCTCAGTGGTATAGCACTTGCAAAACATGCAAGTTCAAGGCCCTAGGTTCAACCCCCAGTACCACACACACACACACACACACACACACACACACACACACACACACACACACTCCCTTTCAGCAATTGGAAGTCTGAGACAATGAGCTTATAAGTTCAAGGGCATTCTGGACTACACAGCCAGTAAAAGTTCTGTCTGCAGTATAAAGTGAGATCCTTTCTCAAAAATAAAATAAAACAAAAAACACTAAAAAATCAGTTTGACGATCTTGACAATTAAATGTATATTGATCCTTTAAAATTTCCCCAGAGCTAGAAACCTGTATATTTTAAAATCATTTCTCTTTGGTTTGAATTTTAGAAATGTGAATACCTGGAAGGACATGTATTTCATTCTCCATAAAGAAATTAGGTGTAAAAGTACCACACAAATTCTCTCTTTAAAACTTGTTTCATATTCTTTCATATATAGTGCGAAAAAGGTTGATCTATATGAGTTCTTTGTTAAATAAATTGATGTATATAGAGGTAGTGTATAGTCATCAGAGCAAAAATGTGTCAACATGACTAAAACAAAGAAAATTAAAACTTCAAAAAATGAAAAAAAAAGATCATTTGAATATCCCAGATATTCATCCCCCTGCTCCCCCCCCCCACGCACACATACACTCCTTATTCCCAGGATCACTTATTTTGGAATTATCCTCTGTTCTTCTTTACACCCACATTGAATTCCTACACTGTTATGGATATTTATCACAGATCTAGTTGCTTGCGACTGTTTAACCCATGTCACACAGACAAAATGTCTCTCATTATCCCCTGGGTGGTTGCATTTCTTTTTATTCTGTTTTAGGGATCAAACCCAGGACTTCCCACATATTATACAAGCATTCTACCACTAAGCTACATTGAACTGCTTTCTTTAGTACCTCATTTTTCCCTTGTTCTTCTGTAGTTAATCCTTTACACTTGAACTAAACTATTATTTAGTAATGTTTATTGAAATAATGAAAGAATAAAGTCATTACTGTCATGAACTAGGATAATGGAGTAACTGATATATATATATACATATATATATATATCAGTTACTATATATATATATATATATATATATATATATATATATATATATATATATATGCTGGGATTTAGCTCAGTGGGTAGAGTGCTGCTCTGCAGTCTCTGAGGCCCCGAGTTCAATTCCCAGCACCGCAAAAATGGGAGAAGGGCCTGGCAATCCACTCCCAAGGCAATCCCGAAGCACTCAGCCAATGAAAACCCTACGAGGGTCGCTATGAGTTGGATACCGACTCGACGGCACCTAACAACAACAACAACAACATATATATATATATATAATATATATATATATCATGAAGTCCCTGCATCATGAAAAGTATGTTATCTTTGAAATGACTTGGAATTAAGCAATTTTTTTTCTACAAAAATTTGCTTACACTATATAAATATCTTTTTAAATTTACTTTAAGGGAGAAATGTTATATAATTTTAAAATATATGTTGAATGACCAGTTTTCAATGTGACTCAATAATTGTGGCTTATATATTTATGTATGTGTAATAATTTCAAATATATTTAAAAATATGAACCTTTATAGCATACCAGTTATAAAAGTAAATAAATCCAGAAAAACAACTTGTGTAAACCATGAAGCTACAGACATATCCAGACACATTAATTATATAGCTGTTGTTGTTAGGTGCTACTGAATTTGGTTCAACTCAAAGCAACCCTACATAGAACAGAATGAAAAATTCCTTGACTCTGTGCCATGCCCAGCACTACTGTTGGTGCTTCTCTGCTATTCATAGGGTTTTTAATGGCTGACCATTTTGGGAGTGAGCTGCAGGTCTTACTCTCAAGCCTACAGTACCTATTATTTCCAGGTGGTCTTTCATCCAAGGACTAACCAGACCCAATCCTGCTTAGCTTCTGAGATCAGATGGAGTTGGATGCCCGGGTGGTACGGCTGTACATTATGTATGTATTAGTGATTATAAAATCCTAAGCAAACAATATTCAGATAAATTCTAAGTAGAAGTATGTGGGAGTACAGTGTTAACATTTACTGGTGATGTATATGTCTTACAGACCCGAGCGATGTATTAATGTTTGCCTTGTACATGTTGATTTTCCACAAGTGCACATCTCTTCAGTATCTTCTTACATTAGGCCTTATGTGATTTTGATTCACTAAATGGTACAAGATGACCAGAATGTTCACATCTCTAAGACCTAACATCACTAGGCACATTGTTGTTAGGTGCCGTCAAGTTGGTATCTGACTCATAGCAACCCTATGTACAACAGGCAAAACACTATTGTCAGTGCTTTTCTGCTGTTCATAGGGTTTTCAATGGTGGATTGATTTTTGGGAGTGGGTTGCTGGGTCCGTCTCCCAAAACTAAACCAACTCATAGTAACCCTCATAGGGTTTTCAATGATCAATTGTTTTGGGATTGCCTTGGGAGTAGACTGCCATATCCTTACCCCATTTTTGTGGTACTGGGAATCGAACTGGGGACCTCAGAGACTGCAGAGCAGCACTCTACCAAATGAGCTAAATCCAAGCATTTTCTTTTTTGGCACATTAGTTTTATTTAATAAATTACTTTCCTTTTGTTATGCAATATTATAATTCTTATAGCAATAATGAGAGAAAAGTGGAATCTTAATGATTTCCTTCATCTAGGAAGCCTGATGATCCTTATTTTCCAATGTTTTCATACAAACTTTTAATGAATTAGATGAGAACAGGAAAATGTGAGTGACATGGATGGTTGTGATGATGATCCACAGTCAGTGAGTTCTTATGATACCGATACTGGTGATGAAGAAGAAGTAGAAGAAAGAGCAGTGAGGGAAGAAGGATTAAAAGAAGGATAGAGAAATACCAGATGGAGGAGAAGCAGAACAAGCAGTTAAAGAGGGAGAAGGTGATGAAGAATCTTCAACAGTGGACACTGAAAAGTGTTCTTATGGGAAAATTGACTCGGGGGTCTAACGCAGAAAGATCCACATCCAGAATAGTTTTAGTAAAAGTTGAAAATAAAATTACTAGATGCCAAGGATCCTGTGAAAAACTTGCAAGATTCCTCACATGCTGAGGATAGTTGGAATCTCTTACCTTCTGTGGAAATACAGGAAGAAATTATTCTATAAGCAAATGAAGATCTTGAAATATTCATGCAAAATGCAAATGACAGGATAAAACAAAACTGGAAAATTTAGATATAATTGAACTACCAGCTTTTGTAGGACTGCTTACATACAGTGGTGCTTTTAAATTAGGAAATGAAGAATTATCTGCAAGGTTTTCTACAGATAGAATTAGTAGAGATCTTTTTCAGTCCACCATGTCACTGAAAAGAATGATGAATTTACTATATGTCTTAGTTTAGATGATTCTGAAACCAGGCAACAATGGTGTCAAAATGACCCAGCAGGGGCCGGTCATGATGGCACATGCCTGTAATCCCAGCGGCTCGGGAGGCAGAGGCTGGAGGATCGCAAGTTCGACACCAGAGGCAGTCTGCGTAATTTAGCGAGACCCTGTCTCAAAAAGTAAAAAAAAAAATGGGCTGAGGTGCAGCTCAGTGGTCCAGCACTTGCAGGGCATGCAGGCGCGAGACCCTGGGTTCAACCCCCAGTAACGCAAAAAAAAAAAAAAAAAAAAAAAAAGATCCAGCAACAACTGGAAATTAGTGCTTTGAAAAGCGTGTGGAAAATATTTAGAGCAACTACAAAATAGAATACATCACAGTTGATATGTTGTTGTGGTCTCTGTCATTTGAGAATATTTATGCCAAAGAAACTCTACCAATGCATGATTAAAATATCTGATTTACACCCATACAAAAACTGGCTATTGTTTCATTGCTTATTTATATGGCAGAAAATTTTTTGAGTGCAAAGGATTGGATCAACATCTCTTAAAGTCTTGGCAAACCTACTCAATCAGTACTTTGCTTAGTTAAACTAATTTATAATTTGAATGACAACAGTAGCTCAATTGAACTGATGAATGAGTTGCAAAAGTGAAAGCTAACTTATCTAAGAACTGCAACAGAACATGAAAAAAATCCCTCCCAAGTTTTTATCAGCAAGGGTGCAGCCTACCAATTCTTCATTATATGAGCATCATGCTGATAAAACACTGCTTTCACATGTCATTAAAAGATCAAAAGTTGTGATCATAATATCGTCTATGCATCAGCACTCCAGTATGGAAGACAAAATGGGTAAACTTGAAATGGTAGTTTTATATAATAAAACCAAAATAGGAGTAGAAGTGCTAGATCAAAAGTCAGAAAATTACTCAACCAGTTGCCGAACCTGTAGAGGGAAGGTGTGCAGTTAGTGGTAGCGAACTTGCCTAGCATGTGTGAGGCTCTGGGTTCAATCCTACCCTTCTGCAAAAAAAAAAAAAAAAAAAAAAAAATTGAACCATTTGATGCTAATTTATTCTTGAAATTATAGATTATCCTAAACTACATGTAGAGCTGGGATTTAGCTCAGTTGGTAGAGCACCTCTCTGCAGTCTCTGAAGTCCCAGGTTCAATTTCCAGCAGCACAAAAATGGGAGAAGGACGTGGCAATCCACTCTTGAGGCAATCTTGAAATTTTCAATTAGCATTGAAAACACTGTGAGAGTCATTATGACGCAGACACAACTCGATGGCACACAACAACAACAACAACAACAACAACAAACTACATGTAAAGGTTAAGCATTAAACTTAAAAAAATATTATCTGCAAAATGAACCACTGTTTTTGATACACAGAAATTATATAGTATGACTCATCATTCCAGCCAATTTACATTTCCCCTCCCATTTCTCTATAATCCTTTCTTTAGAAACAAACTACACACCATGGTGCACACCTGTAATCACAGATACTTGGGAAGCTGAGACAGGCAGATAGTGCGTTTGAAACCAGAGGCAGTCTATGCAATGTAGCAAGACCTTGTTTCAAAAGAAAAAATGAAAAAAAATAAATAAATAAAAGGGCTGGGTATGCAGCTCAGTGGTAGAACACTTGCCTAGGATGCATGAGGCCATAGGTTTAACCCTCTAATACTAAATACATACAAACATACATACATACATACATACATACATACATACATACATACTCTTTGTTGTTGTTGTTAGGTGCCATTGAGTCCAGTCTGACTGATAACTACCCTATATACAACAGACAAAAGTCTCCTCAACACCATGCCATGCCTGACACTATTGTCAGTGCTTCTCTGTTCTTCATAGAGTTTTCAATGGCTAATTGTTTTATGGGATTGGGATGCTAGGTCCTTCTGCCAAGCCTATACCACCCAGTATTCCCAGGTAGTTTTTCATACAAGTACTAACCAGGCCCAACCTTGCTTAGCTTCCAAGATCTGATGGGATCAGGTGTCACAGTGGTACCACTGCAGGCAATGCTCTTTCAGTATCTAATATGTGTGAAATCAGGAAGTAGAATGCCTCCAGCTTTTTTTTCCCCCCTTCAAAATTGCCTTTGGCTATTTGGGGAACTTTTGTGTACCCATAAGAATTTTAAGGATATTTTTTCCTTTTTGTAGAAAATAATATGGGAATTTTGATAGCAATTGCATTTGAGTCTGTAGATCACATGTATAGTATGGGTATTCTTAGCCCAGGGACCAGTTACTGTCTCCCTTTTCAGTATAATATTCGTTAAGAATGTAGCTCAACATTCATTTCCTCCTTTTAGATTTAATACAATACAGTATAATGTTCCTTAAGAATGTAGCTCAACTTTTGCTTCCTTCTTTTAGATTTAATATAATATTAATAATGACAATAATAACTACAGACACAATTCTGAACACCTTATTTGTTGTTGTTGTTCTTGTTAGGTGCCCTCAAGTCGAGTCCGACTCATAGTGACCCTATGTACAGCAGATCAAAACACTTGCCCATTCTGTGCCAGGCAAACGATCTTATTTATGTTTAAGCCTATTGTTGCAGACACTGTGTCAATCCATCTGGTGGAGGGTTTTCCTCTTTTGCGTTGACCTGCCACTCTCCCAAACATGATGTCCTTCTCCAGGGATTGTTCTCTCCTGACTACATGTCCAAAATATGTAAGACGCAGTTTGGCCATTTTTGCTTCCAAGGAGCACTCTGGTTGTACTTCTTCTAGGACAGATTTGTTGG
>VMDO01026194.1:0-27044 GCA_007922755.1 Pedetes capensis | reverse complement strand
CCAACAGATCTGTCCTAGAAGAGGTACAACCAGAGTGCTCCTTGGAAGCAAAAATGGCCAAACTGCGTCTTACATATTTCGGACATGTAGTCAGGAGAGAACAATCCCTGGAGAAGGACATCATGTTTGGAAGAGTGGCAGGTCAACGGAAAAGAGGAAAACCCTCCACCAGGTGGATTAACACAGTGTCTGCAACAATTGGCTTAAACATAAATAAGATGGTTTGCCTGGCACAGAATCGGCAAGTGTTTCGATCTGCTGTACCTAGGGTCGCTATGAGTTGGACTCAACTCGACGGCACCTAACAACTAACACCTAAAGGGAATGGTTCACTATGAAAGCTCTGAAATCAAACATAGAAAAGATAGAAGTATTCTCACAAAGTTCTGAATAGATTTAACTTATTGATTATTTTAAATTAATTTTAAAATCCACACATCTAGTATTCTCTGGTTTAGCTCAGTTGGTAAAGGAAGTCTTCTCAGGAAACTGATACTTCAGCTCAGGCCTGATAAATAAAAAGGAAGCCAGCCATAGAGGACTTGGGGAAGATTTTAGAAAGAAGCAAATGCTTGGTATGTTCAAGGAACAACCAAAAGGCCAGCAAGGCAGAGGTGTAAATGCCCAAGATGACATGAAGTAGAAGATAATTCTTATGAATGTGAGATCAAAGAAAGGAGAACCAGATTGGTACCACCAGAAAACAATGGAGGAATACCTTCAAAGTTCTGAGGGAAAATGTTTTTCAGGCTAGAGTTCTATACCCAGCCAAGTTATCTATCAAGAGCAAGGGCAGAGGCTGGAGATGGTGATGTATGCCTGTAATTGCAGCACTCATGAGGCTGAGGCAGGAGGATTGTGAGTTGAAGTACAGCCTAGGCTATGTAGTGAGACTGTCTCCAAAAAGAAAAGAAAGAGTAAGAGAGAATAAAAATAGTTCAAGAACTCAGAAATTTTATCTATAAAGCAACTTTTCCTGAGATTCTTACACGGGAATATACTCCAACAAAATGAGGAAGAAGAAGATAAGAGTTGATACAGGAGGACAGTGAAGCAAAGTGTCACCATGAAAGCAAAGCACCCTCCCTGGGGCAGCTGGTGTAGATTGGAGCAGACTGGGAAGGTACTTTTGAGTATTTTTAGCTTCTACTCATTGCCCCTCAAATCTATTTTCCAGAACGTTACTTAAGTGAACTTGCTGAAGTTTTAGACTACCTTGTCCTCTCAGTTTACAGTCGTTAAGTGGCTTCTCATTGGTTTCAGAACAAAACTTAAACTTTGGCATGTGAAGGCCTTTTGTTACTGATCCCTGCCTGCCTCTTCCATGTCACCTCCTACTTCTCTCGTTGGTCACTTGTACTCTCTTTGTACCCTATACTCCAATTATTGATCTTTTATAGGGTTTCCCCTCATGTTGCAGATTGAATCCCCAGGGCCTGAGCCATACTCCAGCACTTATGTACATTTATTTACTTATTTCAGTACTGGGTTGTTGAACCCAGGGTCTCGCATATCCTAGGCAAATGCTCTACCATTGATTCACCCCCAGTCCCCCATTTGTTATGTTTTGAGACATTGTATTGCCGAGTTGTGCAGGCTGCCTCTGGCCTTGACCTTGTGATCCTCCTGCCTCAGTCTCCTGAATCGCTAGGATTACAGGCATGTGCCACAGAGCCTGTCTCCTTATGTACTTCTTAAAGTTACTTACCATAACAGAAATTTTGCAACTGCTATTCTCTGCCTCGAAACACTCCTTTCTTTCCTTCTCTGGTAGATCCTCCCTGTCTTGCAAACTTCCTTATCTCAGGAAACCGCCCTTGTCCTCCTGGTACTCACCTCCCTCCTGCCTCTGGTTGTACCTTCCCTGGCTTCCCTGTATTACTCACCTCTAGTGCTGATGCATCTTTACTTAATTATTGATTTACTTCTCTGCTCTCCTCACTTGATTATAATCTCCTTGAGAAGAGGGACTGCATTTTAATTGTTGTTGAAGTTTCTAGAATGATTAAATACTCCAGCTTCTCTGCAGTCACACTGCTGAGGTTAAACTCGGAGCTACATCATTTGCTATGTTATCTTGGGAATTCTCTGAGCCTGTTTTCTCACTTACAAAATGCTATGTTTTTTTTTTGTTGTTGTTGTTGCTGTTGTTGTCGTCATTGTTCGTTCGTTCGTTCTTTCTTTCTTTCTTTCTTTCTTTCTTTCTTTCTTTCTTTTTCAGTATTGGGGAGCTGACGCCAAGGCCTTGTGCATACTTTGCAAGCTCTCAGCCACTGAGCTACCACCTCCAGCACCCCCCCCCCTTTTTTTTTAAATGGAGACAGGCTCTTAGTAACTTATGTAGGCTGCCTCTGGCCTTCAACCTGTGATCTTCCTGCCTCCACCTCCTGAGTTGCTGGGATTATAGGCAGGAACCTCTGAGCCTAGCTTGCTATGGTATTTTTATCTGCAGCAATTGCTGCACAAAAGATATTCAATGTGTGTAGAGTGAATCTGTGCAGATTGGCAGAGTTCCTGAGGATGGGAACTTCAGAGGGGAGTAAGAATGTATCACTTCAATCAGTAACGATGCCTGCCTACCCTCCCTTCCTAAGTGGTGGTGTTTAGCTTCTTCTATGACCTCTATGTCTTAAGAGTTGTGAGGAAAATCTGAAAAATGCAGACTCTTTTCATGTTTATCCATGTGTTGACCTGAGGAATTCAAGATATCTCAGAGTAAAAATGTCCAAGCCATGTCATTGTCTGACCACTATAATGAGACTGTCAAGTGGGGTATTGATTTAAGATCCAAATTTTCTTAGATGTGAGTATATTAACTAAGAGTCTGTGGGAGAGGCTGGGATGTAGCTCAGTGGTAGAGCACTTCAGTTTGACCCCCAGCACAATAAATAAATAAATAAATAAATAAATAAATAAATCACTGGGAGGAAGCAGAAGGATCATGAAGGATCATGTATTCATTCTACAGTTGGAAACCTTATGATCGCTAAACTCCCCAGGGCCCAAGAACTTTCTCAACTTGTCAGACATCTACTAAGAAGAGGTCTCTGGCCCCTAGGTGCCTGCCTTCTCCTGCTAAATGAATACTGTCTTTTTGTTCTTATAGTGAAGGCCACACCTGCAGCCATAGCCCTGTGGCATCCGATCCCATCAGATCTCGGAAGCTAAGCAGGGTCAGGCCTGGTTATACTTGCATGGGAGACTGCCTGGGAACACCAGATACTGCAGGTTTGGGAGACGGACTCGGCAACCCACTCCCAAAAATCACTCTGCCATTGAAAACCCTACGAACAGTAGAGAAGCACTGATAATAGTGTTTCACCTGTTGTAAGTAGGGTCGCTATGAGTCGGATACTGACTCAATGGCACCTAACAATAACAACAGTGAGGGCTACATCCCTTGGGGCTGCTCTACTTTGACTGGGTTTCAGGAAGCAAGACAAGTGAGTCTTCTCAGTGTGTTCGGAAGACCTGAAGCAGAGTTGGGAATGGACTGACCCACCCAGGTGCCCTGTCACATATCCACTGTAAGGAGAAAGAAAGGGGATCCTAACAGCAGGTTTGAGACTGAGGCCTCTGACCCTCTGGCCTCCCACTTCCCTCAGCAGACAGTGGTCAGTTATCAAAGTAGGCTCTGGCCAGATGGCCTTCAAGGTGAACTTTTCCAAACTGAGCTTCTTCAATTTCCTCCCTTCTTCTGTCTTCTCCTCATCCTCTCTGCAGAAACCTGGTTGTCACACAGATAGACCCATGGACTGCAGATTAGGTTGAAAACCTGGGACAACCTGTTGTCTAGATACTGATTCGAAATGGAGCACTGTGAATTCAAGGTCGCTCCATAACTTTTCTCTATTCAAGATGCCATAAAGAAAGTTCCTGTAGAAAGCCTGTGTCAAGCAGGGATATTGGCCAATGCATATCAAGAAAGGGCCCAGAATGCAGGTACACTTTCTGCTTTGCTTTTTTTGTCGTCGTCGTTAATTTTCCCCTTGGTACTTGAGGGTTGAACCTAGAGCCTCACACACATTTTGCATGTGCTCTACCACTGATCCGCACCCCCGGCCCTTTTTTTAATTTGTTAATTTAATTTATTTATTTTTGCTGAGTCAGGATCTAAGTTACACAGGCTACCTCTGGCCTTGAACTCAAAATCCTGCCTCAGCCTCCTGAGTCACTGGGTTTACAGGTATGTGCCACAGCCTCTGCTTTGCTTTCCTCTCCATGAAGTATTAAACTTGAGGTTGGCCAGAAGTTGTAGCAATGGGCAGGAGGGGTGACACAAGTTTATATGAATGCTATTAAACTTTGATCAATATATAAATTTTTTCTTACACATGCCTATTTATACTATCATCCACCAAATTGAACACTGAGGTATATGCCTCAAAGTAGTATAGAAGGTAAATCACATCAAGCCATTGTCAGAAAGAGCAAGGGAGTTTGCTGGAGCATTGAACTTTGCTTTGATTACATGGGAGATGTGGTCAGGGTGGGAACATAATGACGTGGGGCAAACCAGGGAGATGAGTGTCAGAGAGCGTTAAGGCTTTTGGGCCCTGAAGACAATGTCACACAATAGTTGTGATTATGTTGTAACAATTGCTGGCTTATTTTGTGTTGCTCTGAGTCTTTTTCAAGCATGCCACCAGAAATTCTAGTATGCGAAAAAGCACTATGGAAATGTCATAATGAGACCCATTAAGTTGTATATTAAAAATTACTAATAAAAAAAAAAAAACCGACAGCTATGTATATCCTAAAATCTCCTCTTATCAGCGTTGCCAGATAAAATGTGGGACACCCAGTTAAATGAGAATTTCAGATAAATGACATGTAATTTTCCCTCCTATACTAAAGGGTGAAACTCAGGGCCTCACACATGCTAAGCAAGTGCTCTACCACTGAGCTGCACCCCTTGTCCCTTTTTTATTTATCCATTTTATCTTGAGACAGAGTCTTGCTAAATTGCTCAGGCTGCCTCTGGCCTTGAACTCTCAATCCTCTTGCCTCAGCCTTCTGAGTTTCTAATATCACAGGTGTGTACAACAGTGGCTGGCTAAAATGAGCATTTTTTAGTATAAGCATGTCTCATACAATATTTTGTTTATCTGAAATTAAAATTTAACTGGGAGTTGCGCATTTTTATTTGCTAACCCTGGTAGCCCCACCTCTGATCTCCTTCTAGTTATTGCAGAGTGACAAACGCAGCCCCTCTTTAGGGCTAATGTTTTGTAATGTGCACCATCTAGTGGTTGCATGAGCAAGGAGGAGACCAAGGACCTCACTGAGAAAACAACCTGAAATAACAATGGGATGAAGCTGAAAAGAAATAATTATGCTTTAATTTTTAAAATTTCTCTTAAGAGTTTAAGCTTTTTATTTTGGATATAGTGTCTGTGATCTAATCAACAGCTGAGACTGTCCAGTGAATATTTGAAATTCATTGTAGATAATCAAGTGTTTGAAGAGCAACACCAGCATGGCTGAGGCCTTGAGCTCCTCTTTTGTTGTTGTTGTTAGGTGCCATTGAGTCGAGTCCAACTCACAGTGACTCTGTGGGCAAGAGAATGAAACATTACCCAACACTGTGCCATTCCCAGCACTATATCAGTGCTTATCTGCTATTCATAGGGTTTTTGATGGCTAATTGCTCTGGGAGTGGGCTGCCAGGTCCTTCTCCCATTTTTGGTGTGCTGGGGATCAAGCCCAGGGCATCAGAAACTGCAGAGCAGTGCTCTACCAACTGAGCTAAACCCTAGCCCCTGAGCTCCTGTATTAATACACAAATGCAAATACACAACCTTAGCCTTGATCTATTATTCCTAGTGTGCATAGTGATTATTCTACAATAAGCACATGACATCTGGTAGTATTTATCAAATACAGTAAGTGTGAGGCTGCAGCAACTTCGTTAAATACAAAGGGGCCTACAGGGAAAAAGAGGAAGCAAGTATTTCCTATGTACTATCTTGCTGAGAGGGCATGGGGTTCAATGCCAGAGGAACTGGCACCATTCCATTGTCTCTGAATCATTGGAATTACCTGGGGTGGTAAATATACCAATCCCAGGGCATTACCCCCAGAGTTTATGATTTCATTGATTTGCACTGACACTAAGCTTTAGTTTTTTTGTTTTTCTTTTCTTCTTTTTTAAGTTTCCCAGAAGACGCTAAAATGAAGCTGGAGTTGCAGATTCCTAGTAGTTGAAGTGGCCCAGACGCAAAAGAGGTGTGATCTTTGAACAAGTTGCTTAATCCTCCCGAGTCTCAGTTTTCTCATTTGTTAAGTAATACTAATAATTTAACCAACCTGCTAGGATCCTCAAGGCAATTAAGGGTGATAACACGTGCACAGCATTTAGCCTGTAGTTAGGACATGGTAGGTGCTCTGTAAATATTATTGCCTTGCCTCAAATAGGAGGCTTAAGGGATAAATTCCTAGGACTCTGGAGGAGAGAATCTAGATCTGGGATGTGCTCCATGATCTGGGATGTGCTCCGAATCTTGTCATAGGAGAGGAAAGGGGTATGCAAGTTCTGCCAGCTGCACAATTGGGTGTGAATGGGCCTTAACAACCTTGACCATAAGGCAGGCCCTTGGTGAATTACAATCATCTATTCTAAAAATAAAATTCTTCCTATAAAAGTGGAAAATGTAGATTCTATGACGTGACATTAAAAAAAGAAAATAAAAACCTAAAAACCACCTTAATCCCAGAGAGAGCCACTATTAATATTTCATAGCATTTATTTTCAGTGCTTTTCTCTGTGCAGTTTCTGCTCCTCCAAATCTTCATTATTTTGTGTGTAATTTTGAAAACAGATTCTCCCCCAAGGTGATCATTCTATCCAGATATTTTCCAATGGCATTAAGTGTCTTTTGAAATATAATTTTACATGGCTGCATAATGTTACATTGTTTTCGAGATTCTCAGACGTGTTTAGTGTACCTCAGAATCAGTTAGTGATCTTGTTAAGACGCAGACACTGGGGCCACCGCCAGCATTTCCAACTTAGCAGGTCTGAGGTGGGCCCTGAGATTTTGCATCTTTGACAAGTTCCCAGGGGCTGCTGGTCCAAGGACCACACTTTGAGAAGTTGTTTGTCTGCCACATGATCTGGACAGGGGAAAGGGACCATGACTTAAACACCTCTGAACGCCCTGTGGTCGAAGCATATCATACAGATGCCCTTCTGAGCACAAGGATCTGGGTAACTGCACAGGTTATAAGCCCACAAGTCCAGCCCTGCACAGGAAGAGGACTTAGATCTGTCTTCTGTGGCCCTGGGGTTGGATTGTGCCCTAAGCCTGGAAGTAGCAGGGAATTGGGGCTTGACCCCACTTCCAGCCAGTCAACAATGGACTTCATGAAGGCTATGTTCAGTAACCTATTCCCTGTCACCAGAGATAATTTGACAGCAGGATGGTGATGGCTTGAGAATTTTGCAGAATTTGAGGGTGGGTAAGAAACCTTTGCCTACAACTGTACCATTCTGGGACTCAACCTTGTCAGATCTCAGAAGCTAAAATCCCAATACCCGAGCTATAGCCCAGCCCCATTCAATCAGAATCTCTGAGGGAGTGGTACCAGGCATCGGCAATTGTTAAAACTTTCCATGTGACCCAATGTGCAGCCAAGTTTGAGAACTGACTCTAAAACTTCTCTGTTAAAGTGTGTGCTCATCACCAGGGCATGTGTTCAAATACAGGTTCTGATTCTGTGGGTGTGGGGAAAGGACAGTTCCTGCATTTGGTGCTGTTTAAGGGGATGGTTCAGGGACCTCACTTTGAGGTGTTGGCATCTTGAAGCTACTCAGTTAGCAACTTAATCTCCTTTCATCTTCTAGCCTCCCTTTGCCCAACCATCACCAACCCCGACATTTGATATGTACTAAAGATACTCAGCCTACAGCCATACCACCCTGGTGTCTGATCCCATCAAATCTCAGAAGCTAAGCAGGGTTGGGCCTGGTTAGTATTTGGATAGGAGACCACCTGGGAATACCAGGTGCTATAGGTGTGGGAGAAGGACCAGAGAGGCCATTACCTAAACAAGCAGCCATAGGAGACCCTATGAATAGCAGAGAAGCACTGACATAGTGTCGGGCATGGCACAGAATTGGGTAGTGTTTCGTTCTGGTGTATGTAGGGTCGCTATGAATTGAACCTGACTCAACGGCACCTAACAACAGCAAGAAGAAACCTTTATTTATGAATTAACCTTAAGTTTACTTGGTAAGTCTGAGTTCAGCAAAGCAGAAGGATGATGAGTGGCCTCTTGAGATTTCAGATGGAAGGAGATTTGACCCTAAAGGATGGGTAGGCTTTACAAGGCAGACAAGGAGAAGATAGCCTCCAAATATATTTTGTTTGGTGGGGTTGGTAGGGTTTGTGGAGAAGCAGTTGCTCATTGATACAGAGTTAAGCAAACAAACCTGGTCAACCTGGTTCCTAGAATTTCTGCATGTGATGCGTCACTCTTGATTTTCTGGGAAAATTTAGTGGAGTCTAGATGTTCTTTATGCCTGTAGCGGTAGCACTGTGGCTTCCAATCCTGTCTGATCTTGGAAGCTAAGCAGGGTCCAGCCTGGTTAGTACCTGGATGGGAGACTGCCTGGGAACACCAGATACTGTAGGCTTGGGAGAAGGACCTGGCAACCCACTCCCAAAAATCAATCTGCTATTGAAAACCCTGTGAACAGCAGAGAAGCACTGACACTAGTGTTTCGCCTGCTGTACATAGGGTCACTATGAGTCAGACACCGATTGGACGGCATCTAACAACAACAAAGATGTTCGTCTTGAGGAGGGACCTTATCAATTAAGGTGAACAAGCTATTCAGGACCAAGGCTTGGTACAGAGCACTTTCCCTCACAACTGCCTCCTCTTCCTCCTCCTGTGCCTCTTTCTCCTTCTGTTTAAACCATGTGCACTTCTACATATTTAAGGTGTTGCTTTAAAGTAGTTCATTATAAGAAATAAATATTGAAATCAGATTTCACTTGGAAGCTTGAAGTATTTGGGGGTAAAATCTCTCACTCATCCTCAGCATATCCACTGAGGCTGACTGGCTCTTTGTTTCAGTTCACTTTGTTTTATATACAAGGCTGAAAAGCACAGGAGCAGCTTTCTGTGTTTTTATTTTAATTTTTAATTTTTATTTTTGGTGGTACCTAGGGATTGAACCTAGGGCCTCTTATATGCTAGGGCAGCACTCTCTCCTTAAGCTATATCGCCAGCACTTAAAAATTTTTTTTTTTTTATTTTGAGAAAAGGTCTTACTAAGGTGCCCAGGCTAGCCCTGTACTCACTGTGTAGCCCAGGCTGGCCTTGAACTTGTGAATGCTGCCTCATTCTCTCAGGTAGTTATGAGAATGCCATACCCATTTTAGTTCTGCGCCTCACAACATACTCAGAACAAAATGGTGTAAAAGATCCATTTGTAATTTAGCCGAGTATAAAAATCCCAGGAGAGAGGGTTTTTAATTAATTAATTAATTTTTGCTTTTGTTTATTTGTTTGTTTATTTGAGATATTGTCTTGCTATGTAGCCCAGGCTGACCTCAAACTTACTATGTAGTCTAAGACTCATGATCCTCCTGCCTCAGTCTCCTAGAGTGCTGGGATTACAGACATGTGCAACCATGTCCAAGCTTGAGATTTTTTTTAAATGAAATTTATCTTTAAGCACCCTTTAAATTTATAAGGTGTCTTTATAATTATAATAGAAATTTTAATAATACTGAGAAATAATGCCTGCAATTTTTTAGTGTTTCTTATTTGCCAAACATTTATCAAGATACTTTTACATGTATTATCTTTTTAAATTGTCAAAGTGACCCAGAGGAGGAAACTGGAGTTCAAAATCTGTATTTTCTAAGATGATCTAGCTGCAGGTAGCTGGGCTGATTTTACATCCAGTCTTATCTGAGTGCGAGCCCTTTGCTCTTCCAACCCCTTGTTCCAATAAGCCCACCATGGCTAGTTCTGTAGATTTCTTTGCCCTCTAGCTCATGCTCCCAGTGGAGCTCTCTGCTGAGTACCGTACATGTCAATGACACTCAATTTCCAGCCATAGCTTCCCAGGATTTTGAGATACTTGAGCTCAGATTTAAAAATATAGTTTTACTTCCTTCTGTGTGGCTCAAGTAAAATAGTAGTTTTCATTTTTTTTTTTTCTGGCACTTCTGAGCAGCTGAGTCACTTGGGGGTCTTACTAGGGCCTCAGTGATGACATTAAAGGCTATATCTAAGCATCTATGGATCCCTTGAGTGGAGGAACAAGAAAATAATCAACCATTTATGGAATGAATAGTGAAGATATACCAACTTAGACACTGTATCTTAGAATCAACCCATTCCTCATATTTCAAGGCCACTTATACTGAAATGATGTCACCTCCATTGGGAAGCCTTCTGAGACTTGTCTCTGCTTCAGTCCATGAATTGCTCACTCCAGGATCCTACAACCTTTTGCACATGGCTTGGCTCTGCCTCAGCCCACTGTGCCAGAAGAGTCAGAGCATGTATGTGCATGCGCAAACACACACATGCACATGCCCACACATGCACATCATCTTCTCTGGACCAAGAGCTCCAGGGAGAGAGTGGAGTTGGTCTGGACCAGGTTTCTCAGTAAGTGTGTGAGTATCCAAGAGGAAGCATACAACTGCGGTGTGCAGTGGGCTGGAAGGAGCCACCTTTGCTGGCTTTCCTTAGATTAGTCACTAGCTTTCAGAGACTTTGAAAATCATTATGGATCAGGATTGCATAGATTAGTTATTAGCTTTTGGAGGCCCTTGCAAATCATTCTGGTATCTTGATGTGGTAGGTCTTGTTCACATTGTAGCCTGTTGATTTTTCTGAACACTCAGAAAATTAGCCTCTCTTCAGTGACCCTACAGCACCTGTACACATACCTGTCTCAGGACTTAACACATTTACTTCTTCATCCAGTGAGTACTTGTTGAGAGCCTACTGGAGACCAGGTCCTGTGCTAGGTGTGGTGAATGAAACAGTCATGGCCCATGACCCTGTGGAGCTTATAGAGGTAGGGAGTAGCTTATGATCACCTAGACTGGAATGGTTTCCCTATTACATCGTGAGCTCCTTGAAAGTACAGATTGGGTTGTATTCACCTTTTAAATTCTTCATTTATTTTATTGTAAAATTTGTTATATGATTCATGTGCCACAAACTTCACCTTTTTAAAAGTCAATGGTTTTACTGTATTCACAAGGTTGTGCAACCACCATTGCTATCTAATTCCAAGACATTATCATTTCCCAAAAGAAAACTCTGTATCCATGAATATGGTCACTCCTCGTTCCCCCTTCTTCAGCAACTGGTACCTTCCAGTCCACTCTCTATTCTATGGATTTGTCTTTGGACATTTCATATTTGCATGTGGACATTTCATATAAATGGAATCATATAATATGTGGCTTTTTGTTTCTGACTTCTTCCACTTTAGTATGTTTCCAAGTTCTTCCACATTATAACACATATCAATACTTAATGGGGCTTGAGTTTAGCTCAGTTGATAGAGTGCTGCTCCACACTTTCTGAGGACCCAGGTTCAATCCCCAACACTGCAAAAAATGGGAAAGGGACATTGCAATCCATTCCTGAAGCAATTCTGAAACAATCAGCCATTGCAAACCCTATGAAGGTTGCTATGAGTAGGACTTGACTCGATGGCATCTAACATCAATAACAACAATAAAACTTAATTGCTTTTTGTGGCCAAATAATATTCCTGTATTAGTCAGCTGTCATCATTGTGGCAGAGAAACTGATCAAAGAAAACTTATAAGGGAAGAGATGACTTATTGGGGAGCCCACAGTTAGAGGACCAGTCCATAATAGCACTGGGGCAGGAGTGGCAGTGGCACACAGCAGGGCCTGTAACTGATGACCTCATGGCATGTTTGGGCAGGAGGCAGGGAGCGACCAGGGCTGTGGGTCCAAGTAAAAACCTCCAAAGTCCTGCCTCCAATGACTCATTTCCACAGAGCTAGATTCCACCTTCCAAATTTTCCATTCCCTCCACAAATAGCACCACCAGATGAGGACTAAAGGTTAAAGCACATAGCCTTTGAGGGGAGACATTCAGATCTACATGATAACACTCTTCCCCTGACCTCCGTGGCCCTCTCATAATGCAAAATGCATTTAGTCCAACTTTAAGAGTCCCTTAAGTCTTAACAGCCTCAACCATGTTCAAAAGTCCAAGTCCAAAGTCTCCACTGAGGTCCAAGGCAAACTTAGCTGTGGGTCCCTGCAAAACAAAACAAAACAAAACAAAAAATAGGTCACACACTTCCAACCTACAATGGCACAGAGAAAGCATTCCATTCCAAAAGGGAGGAATCAGGGCACAGAAAGGAAAGATCAGTCCATAGCAAGGCCAATACCCCACTGGACAAACAAAACCTGTTGGTCTAAGTCTAGCATCTGGCATACATGTCATCCTCTGGCATCATCTGGGCTTGAATAGGCTTGTGAAGATCTGCTCCTCCTTGCCTTTTCATTTGCAGCACAAGTGGCCCTCCTGGCCTGTTCCACTTTTTGCCAGCAGCTTCCTTGGCAGATGTTTCACAGTACTAGCATCTCTAACATACTGAGGTCTCCATTAATGCTTAGGATCTACCCACAAAGCTTCACATATCAGCCATTTGGGGATCTCTGCAGGACACTCAACCCTGGTACACATTGCCTTGCCTTGCAGGCTATCTCCTGGAACCTTGGTTCAGCCTCATTAACCCTTAACTCCACCATTTAACACACCTGTAAAACCAGCACCACATGGATGATGCCAAGAGT
This sequence comes from Pedetes capensis, assembly GCA_007922755.1. Taxonomy (NCBI): domain Eukaryota; kingdom Metazoa; phylum Chordata; class Mammalia; order Rodentia; family Pedetidae; genus Pedetes; species Pedetes capensis. The sequence continues at coordinate 14,219 of VMDO01026194.1, read as the reverse complement.
TTCTACTAGCTCAAGAGGTAGCTGGGCTCTTTTGGGCCGTGGCTATTCCAGTGGCCTCTGGATACTTGGGCCAAGAGACCATTTTCCTGGGTGGCCTCTTTCCAGTACAATGTCCCAGAGATATTCACCTTTCAGACACTCTCCCTTCAAATGAGTTTTTAGTTTTACACCCTGAAGTCTTAGATGGGAGAGATCTCTGTCTGTAGGCATTTTTTTTTATCATTCTCTTTTAAGGCAATTATCTCTTTAACATTTATGGCCACTTTGCCCTAACTGGCCCTGTTGTAGTAACTTTAGAAAAATCCTCACTATCATGGCTTGTTGTCTCTTTAAACTGCACATTTTCCAGATCTTCCTGTTTTGCCATTTTCCCAACTTTTCCATAAATCTTGCTGAATGCAGCAAGAAGTAACCAAGCCATGCCTCCTATATCTTGTCCTATATATTTCCTCTGCAAAATTAATTAGTTCATAACTTTAAAATTCAACCTCATTAAAATCTTTAGGGCATTGACAAAATGCAGAGAACCTCTTCATTAGAGTATAACATAAATTGCCTCTAGCACAATGGCCAGTAGAGTCTTCATTTTCCTCTAAAACCCTGTGTGCCTCATCTGTGTTTTTATTAACAGCTGTTTTCTGGTCTTCCTTACTTCTACAAGAATCTTCTCTTTCCCCTATCTCCAAACTTTTCCAGACTCCTCCTGTATACAAGTTCCAAAACGGGTCTAAAAACCACAAGGTGAGTTTCTGCACAGCACCCCACTCCCTGGTACAATTTTTTTCAGCTGTCATCTCAATAGCAGAGAAACTGACTGAAGCAAACTTGTAGGGGAAGAGATGATTTACTAGAGGGCTCACAGCAGATGAGTCCATCATGGCAGTGGGGCAAAGATGGTGGCAACATGCTATAGAGCCTGTGGCCGACAATCTCACAGCATCATAGGCAAGAGACAAGGAGTGACCAGGGCTGTAGGTCACTAGGCTATATAGGTCACTAGGCTGTAGGTAAAAACTTCCAAAAGTCTATCCCCTGGCTTACTTCCACAAAGCTACAGACTGCCTCTAAAGTTTCCATAGTCTCTGTAAAAATGCCACCAGCTGGGGACCAAACATTCAAACAAATGACCTTTTGGCGGTATTCAGATCTAAACCATAACAATTCCATTGTATGGACACCCCATAGTTTATCCATTCACTAGTTGATGGATGGTTACATTTACTTTTGTATTTTACATCTCAGTGTCTTCCTTCCTCATTCTTAACCTTCTTTTCTCCCTTCCTCTCTTCTCCATTCTTCCTTCCCTTCTTCCCTTACTCCCTTTTTTTCCCTTCTCAAATACTTATTATTCCACATCTACCTTGTTATGGACATTGTGAAGAAACATGCAATTAAGTTTCCAGACCAAGAGAAATAGAAAGGTACCATTTAGAAAGGTTTTAAATAAACACTTTATTTTTAAATAATTTTATATTTACAGAAAATTTGCAAAGGTACTACAGAGTTCCTGTACTATATTACCCAATTTCCCCTACTGACATCTTACATTAGTGCAGTACATATGTTCCATTCCTTTCCATTACTATTAACTAACTCCACATCTTACTTGGATTCCACTAGTTTTTCCCTAATGATCCTTTCCTGTTCTAAGATTCCATCCAGGATGCCATACCATGTCTCCTTAGCCTTCTCTGATCTGGAGTGATTTCACAGCTTTCCTTGTTTTGGGGGGACTGTGACAGTTTTGATGAGCACTAGTCACATTCTTTGTAGAATATCCTTCAGTTGGGGCTTGGTTGATGTTTTTCTCCTGGTTAGTCTGGATTATGTTTTTTTTTTTGGGGGGGGGGAATGACCATAAAGATGAGTAAAGGCATCATTTAAAACTTTCTATGAGGTGCCCTTGCCTGCACCTGTAGCCCTGTGGCATCCTATCCCATCAAATCTCAGAAGCTAAGCAGGGTCTGGCCTGGTTAGTATTTGGATGGGAGACTGCCTGGGAACACCAGGTGCTGTAGGCTTGGGAGAAGGACCCAGCAACCCACTCCCCCAAATCAATCCGCCATTGAAAACCCTATGAACAGCAGAGAAGCATTGACAATAGTGTTTCACCTATTGTACGTGGGGTCGCTATGAGTCGGATACCGACTTGATGGCACCTAACAACAACAACATGAAGTGCCCTGAACTAAGATGTGAGACCAGATCTGGCAGTTATTCAGGAAAATCAAAGAGGCTAGGGATGTAGCTCAGTGGCAGAGTGCTCACCTAGTGTGCTTGAGGCCCTGGGTTTGATCCCCACTGAGACACACACACACACATACACACACCACACACACACACACACACACACACACACACACACACCAAACCCCTAATTTCTATGTCTTCAAATAGTAGAAGTATAGTACTGAAGGATTCTTGGATCTTTCTTCCAAAGAGAGCTATAACTTGCCTATTGTCCTGGTGGTAAAGAAATAAACCTTTATCTGATGCATAAATGTGACTTGACATTCATTCTTTTTCTTCCTATTCGCCCCAAAGGATGACACTAGGAGAGTCAAGCCCTCTTTCTTGGCCTCTGTAGGATTAGGAGGTTGGAATTGATGCCTGCTAATCCTTTTCCCCTTGTGCAGTTTATATTCTTTTTTTTTGGGGGGTGTGTGTGTACTGGGAGTTGAACCCAGGGCCTGTCACGCTTGCATTGCATGTTTTGTAAGTGCTAGACCACTGAGCTGCATGCCCAGCACATTTTTTTTTTTTTTTTTTTTTTTTTTTTTTTACTTTTTGAGACTGGGTCTTGCTAAATTACACAGACTGCCTCTAGTCTCAAACTTGTGATCCTCCTGCCTCTGCCTCCCGAGATGCTGGGATTATAGGTGTGTGCCACCGTGCCTGTCGTTCAGCTTATGTTCTAAGAGATGACCCATAACTCCCCTCAGGGTCTAGTGAGTTCCGCAGTTTGGCTCCCCTTTTCTTCCATATCAGTCCAGGCTGTTGTATTTCAGGTGACGTAAGCCCCAGAGAATATGCCCCACCCCAGTCCCACTACAAAACCTTCCTGGCAGACAAACATGCAAAGAAAACAGGTCCTAGACCTTTGCAGCATGGATCCCCACCTTGAGGAAGCCACTGAGTATCTCAGGACAGCAGTGCCCAGAGCAGGATCATATACTGGCTGTCCCCTCACCCCTGCTGACACAGCACAAGGGCCAGAATTACGAGGTCCACAGGCAGATCCACGTAGCGCACCAGACTGGAGACTCTTTTACCCCAAAGGGCTGTTTTGGTTCAGCAACTCCTGTGGCTTGAATAAGTTAATCACTGATGACAAGAGATTAATTTATAACTGCACAGCAGACAAGATAGTTCAGGCCTTGGTGGGGTGGCACTGAACTGTGGCACAGGGCATGCCTCAGAAGACACCTGGGTGTGCAGCTTGGTGAAGAGGCTGGGAAATTCAGAGCCATGCTGTTTCCTTAGCGCCACCTGCTCCAAAGGGAGGGAGCATGTGCTGAGGACCCTCCCTTCCTCTGCCCAGCTTACCTATTTGACTTGAAAGCCTGTCCAATCAACAGTGGGGCCCATTAGAAAATTGTAGTTAAGAGGGAGTATTGCCAAGCTATCCCAGTCGAGCCCAGTGGCCAACTGTGTAGGACTGAGGGTCAGAAGGAGTTGGGAGAAGGGAGGCAATAAAAAGATGTGGCATGAGGGATGGGAGGTTAGAAGTTTAGGACATTCCTACGGCTTGAATCAGCCAGCTTGTGGACTCTCCAGGAAGACAGGTCTTTGAGGATCTGGCCCCGCCATCCCATGTGCATCCCTTCTTGTCATTTCCCACTTCATCCTCCTCTCTTCTGACGCCAAAAGACAGAAGTGAGACATGATGTGCAGGTCCTTCTTCAGCCTGACTCTTGTGCCTGAGTCATTGCTTTCATGTTGAATAAAATGACTCTTCGTGCCATACTGGGGACATATGGCAATGGGTGTTGGGAGTGGCTGCCGCCACTCTGCCAGCTGAAGAAGTTTTGAATTTCCAGTCAGAATCATTGGTAATTTTTAATCTGGGCCTATCTAGGGCCTACAGCTGTACCACTGTGGCCACTGATCCTGTCAGATCTGGAAAGCTAAGCAGGGGTGGGCCTGGTTAGTACTTGGATGGGAGACCACCTGGGAACACCAGGTGCTGTAGGCTTGGCAGAAGGACCCGGCAGCCCACTCCCAAAAAACAATCAGCCATTGAAAACCCTATGAACAGCAGAGAAGCACTGACAATAACGTTTCACCTGTTGTACATAGAGTAGATATGAGTCCAACACTGACTCAACAGCACCTAACAACAACAACGATCTACCTAGGACACTCCTGGCAACAACATTCTGATGCCCTTGGACTCTACAGTCCTTTCCATGAAGGTAAGTCAAACTAGAGAAATAAGATGAGAAAGGATGAGAAGAAAACTCGAACTGAAAATGGGCATGAGGTCCTAGTGAAGCTGAGGTGCTAACAGCTTCCCCATGGGTTGCTGAAATGTGGACTTTCTCCCTAAAAGGATCTGCATGTAGAGTGATTTATACTTGATTTTCCACCAGGAGCCTGATTCTGGTCGCTCTGATTCAGCCCCATGACCCTGACCCATCAGTGCACCCCAAGCAGCATCCTGCCTCTCTTTGTTCATCCTACTTCTCAACCTGAGTGCCTTTCTCACATTTCTTCACATCACTCCTTTTTGTCAGTCATCAAGACCTGACCGAAGCATCATTTCCATGCAAAGTCCTTCCATGGACCTTCACATGGGGCCTCAGCAACTTGTCTTTGGTTCCACAGCATCCATGCATCCTTATATCTATTGCAACAATATCTATAGGGTTCTTGGTTCTGATAGGCAGATTGGCATCACCTGGGTACCCAGTTACAAATACCTGTCTCTGACACAGTCTCTTGGGGAGGGGCTTGGAAAGCTGGTTTCATTTGTCTTTACCTGTGTTTTGGATTTCAGGCCAGGGTTGACTATGTCTTTCCTGGTCTGTATTCCCTGGGGCTGGGCACAGGGCTTAAGTTATGGTGACTGCATGTCACTGTGCCCAGACAGTGCCTGATGCTTGGCAAAGAGGGAAGCAAAATGGGGGCCCACACCTTTTAACCTGCACCATTTTTATTCATTCATGTTTCCTACTCCATGCCCCAGATGCCATGCTAGGTCCTGGGCATATAGGAGCAAAACCGGAGCCCGACTGTCCTCACTCAGCTGGTAGTGTAGTGGAGGAGAGAGAGAGAAGTGCCTCATATTTGCTACATATATCATGACAAAAGAAAAATGAATGTGCTCAGAGAATTTGTAAAGGTGACTTTGAGTCAAGTAAGGCCAGAAGGGCTGAGCTGAGCCTTAAATGAGGGGACATTTGACTATGTGGATCATAACAAATTATGAATGGGAATACTAGAGCACCTAACTGTACTCATGAGGAATCTGTACAGGGACCAGGATGCAGTTGTATGAACAGAACAAGGAAACACCGCTTGGTTTAAAGTCGAGAAAGGTGTGCATCAGGGCTGTATCCTTTCACCATGTCTCTTCAATTTCTATGCTGAGCAAATAATCCAAGAAGATGGACTTTATGAAGAAGAATGTGGCATGGATTGGAGGAAAACTCATTAACAACCTGCGTTATACAGATGACACAACTCAGCTTGCTGAAAATTAAGAAGATTTGAAACATTTACTGACAAAGATTAAGGAACACAGTCTTTTTTATGGATTTCACCTCAACATCAACAAAACAAAAATCCTTACAACTGGGTCAGTACACAACTTTATGATAAATGGAGAAAAGATTGAGATTGTCCAAGATTTTGCTCTTCTTGGTTCTATAATCAACACCCATGGAAGCAGCAGTCAAAAAAATCAAAGATGCATTGCATTGGGAAAAACTGTGGCAAAAGACCTCTTTAAAGTATTGAAAAGCAAAGATGTCACATTGAAGATGCAGGTGTACCTGACTCATGCCATGATATTTTCAGTCGTATCATATGCTTGTGAAAGGTGGACCTTGAATAAGGAAGACAGAAGAATTGATGCGTTTGAATTATGGTGGTGGAGATGAATATTGAATATACCATGGACTGACAAAAGAACCAACAGATCTGTCCTAGAAGAAGTGCAACCAGAATGCTCCTTGGAATCAAGGATAGCTAGACTGCATCTTATGTATTCTGGACATGTAATCAGGAAGGACTAATCCTTGGAGAAGGACATCAATTTTGGGAGAATAGCAGGTCAACAACAACAACAAAAAAAGGAAAACCCTCAACTAGATGGATTGACACAGTGTCTGCAACAATGTTGTTGTTATTGTTAGGTGCCGTCGAGTCGGTATCCGACTCATAGAGACCCTCATTGGGTTTTCAATGGCTGACTGTTTCAGGATTGCCTTGGGAGTGGATTGCCAGGTCCTTCTCCCATTTTTGCGGTGCTGGGAATTGAACTCAGGACCTCAGAGACTGTAGTGCAGCCCTCTACCAACTGAGCTAAATCCTAGTAGCCTGCAACAATGGGCTTAAACATAAATAAGATCATGTGACTGGCACAGAATTGGGGAGTGTTTCATTCTGTTGTACCTAGGGGTGCTATGAATCACACATGACTCAACAGCACCTAACAACAACAACACAACAGAGGACGAGAGCTAGAAGAGGTCCCTTGCTGGGCTTTTCTTGGGACTGGTTTCATTTTGAAGCAAGTTGGGAGGCACTGGAGGTGTGAGTCCCTCTAGAAACCCAAGATGGATCCAAGACGAGCTTCTCATATACACCCCACCTCTCAGGCTTCGCATCTGTTTTCCTGTTGTCTGCTCTTGATGAGATTGTGAACAGAGGAAAGACCCATTTCTCCGTCCTGGGGCAGCCTGCTAGCATATGCAGTGCGCTTGCTGAATTCTAAAATGTTCCCTTCCATTTGAACTGACAAAACCTTGGCACATGACTTGGCCAGCTGTGCAGCCTGGATTTAAGCCCCTCTTTCTACTCTCCAACCTGCTCTTCTCAGCTAGGCACACTAGTGCAGCAAACAACTTGGACCACCTTCTGTGGTGGCCCTGCTGTAGTCTCTTCTTATGCAGAACATTCTGGGTTCTTAGCTCTGTCTCATAGCTGGAAAATTCTTTTATCCTACAAGGACATAATTACATCTTCTATGGGCATAAATCTATTTGGACATTTAGAGAGGAATTTATATGTATGCTCTGAAGGACTGGGTGTTTTTCTTATCTAAATTGAAATGATGATTCTTTTAAATATGGTCCAAGTGAGTTCTTTCATATGGTAATTCACACACAGGCTGGCTGATAAGCCCTAGACTTGGCAGAAGGTTCAAAGTAGAAATTGGGTTCAAATGAGGAACAGGGATGGCTTTTTTTTTTTTAATCTGATTTGCTTTAGCCACTGACATGAGGATAAATTTGGTCTCTGAGTGGCAGTGGGCCTCAAAAACCTAGTAGAAACAAACAAACAAAAAAAAAAAAAAAAAAAAAAAAAAAAAAAAAAAAAAAAAAAAAAAAAGAAGAAGAAGAAGAAAAGAAAAAATAAGAGAAAAGAAAGAAAAGAAAAGAAAAGAAAGCAAGTACCACATACTCTACCTAGGAAGAGCTGAGGAGATCTGGCTGAATTTGGGGGCTAGAAAAAGAAGCATTTTCTGAGAGAAGACAACGCTCATCACGTGGCTGCTGGTCAAGTCAGAGGCTTCAAGCTGGAGAGGCCATGGAGAGATAACTCCTCCACATCCTTCCATCTACCAGTGGGGAGTCTGAGGCTCAGAGAGAGGAAAATATATTGGCTTAGGTCACACAGTGAGTGGTGGAGCCAGGTTGGCACCTGGCAGGTGCTTTCTTCTGTACCTGAAGCTGGTGCTAGTGGTTCCCCCAGAAAGGGACCGACAGGTCTACTGTGAGAATGGTGTTTGCTAAGTGGGCAGTGGCTCACCGAGCCCACGTGGTCCAAGGAATAGAATGGGCACTGGAACAGCAGAAAAGGAAGATGGAAGCTGATCTCACAGACAGAAGTGTACATAAGTGAGCCATATGTCACAAGGCTGATCCACAAATGATTGTAATAATTGATTTTGGAGTGCTAGAGGGTTGAATGCCAAAGTGGCATCTTCCCTCGGTACCGTACTTTTCCATGTCTGACATCTGGAGAAGCATTTTCAGTGGTAAGGTTGAGGTGAACCCAGCAGTGTCTGGCACACTGTGGGTGCTCAGCCAATGGGAGCCTCTCTCCCTAGAGATCCAGTTAAGGAAAGGAAGAGAGGAGAGGAGCTCTATATAGTCATCCTTTCAATGGTGCTTTGAGAAGTATAACACTCCTCATCTCAAAGGTGACCAAACAGATGGGACATTCCTGTCCAAAGTCACCCAAGACCAAAGCAGCGAAACTGGGTTCTTCTGATTCTGTGCCCTCTCCATGATGCCCAGTAGCTTCTCTTAAAAATTGGCTTGAGCTTGGTGCCGTGGTGCACGCCTGTAATCCCAGTGACTCGGGAGGCAGAGGCAGGAAGATCGCAAGTTTGAGACCAGAGGCAGTCTGCATAATTTAGCAAGACCCTGTCTCAAAAAGTAAAAAATGGGCTGGGGGTGCAGCTCAGTGGTCCAGCACTTGCAGAGCATGCAAGCGCGAGGCCCTGGGTCCAACCCTCAGTACCACCAAAAAAAAAAAAAAAAAAGAATTGGCTTGAGATTCCCTCCCTGCCCAGAGGATCTGCATGCTTTGAATACACACTGGGCCTTCAGTGGAAGCTCTGACTTTAGGATACAAATGTGTTGGTGGCTCAAGCATTTGAGCATGCTGGAAATGGGAGTCTGTTTCCCAAAGCTGTGAGATGGGAGGACCTTCTGGGGCCACACCTAGGTCTGGTTTTATTTTACTCCAAGATCATCCTGTTTTCATAGGCCTAAGCCCCATCAATGAGCGAGGATCCTGATCTGATTCATGCTTCAGAGTCAGTGCAGGGATTCTGGATGTGGCTCAGTGACAGAGCTCCTGTCTAACTGGCATGGGGACCCTGGGATTGATCCCATGCACAACAAACAACAACAAAGTCAGCACAGACACCTCCTCTAAGGCTGTTTCCTGCTCTGTCACTAAAACTGTCCCCAGAAGTCTGAGTTTCTTCCTTCCCTTGTCTTCTGTCTACTCTGTATCTAGTGATCAACAGGGGCGGCTTCAAACAAACACTTTTACCATTTCTTCTATAAAACTGTTCCGCAGAAGAGGCAGCTGTGAGTTTTCATCACTGCTCATTTCACCAATCAATTGCAAGAAGATCTAACTCTAAAATACATTTAACATTCCCATTCCCGCAAAATGTGCAGGTGAAAATGGAAAGATCAATTCAAAGGGTGAACTTTTCTCACTCCGAAGGGCACAGGCAGGAACTCCAACCAGACTGTGAGTGAGGAGACCCACATTTTGGTTCTGATTCCCTCCCTGCTGCCTGTTTGATCTTGAGCAAGTTTCTTAAACTCTCTGGGCCCACGTGCCTGCTAAGAACTCTTTCAATGCAAATAGTTTATGATTATAAACACTGATAAAACACTGTACCTCCTTTGTCATGCTGAATTTCACACATTTCCATGGCTCATGATACTTGATGAGCTTTGAATCTTCTTTCAATTGGAACAGGCATGGATGTTTAAAACAATGACTCAAGTTCGTTCTAACCATGGCCCTTTGGCAGGTCAATCAGGCTGGAGAGTCATCAGCATTTTATACTGTGAAAGTATTTCCCATTTGCTTAACATAAATTCCTGAAGGTGAAGACGTATTTCCAACCTCCACTGAGGCACAGCCTCTAAACTGGAAAATTAGCCTATGTAGTCAATTCAGTCTCCTCAACTTACCATCGTGGATGTCCGGAGTCAAGGAAGGATGTCCCCAGGGTCTGGGAGAGTTTGAGACAGATCTGGAGATAATACCTGGCTGCCATTACCTTTGTCACATGTTCATGTCCCTTGCTGACACTGACTTATCAATAAAAGCTGATTGGAAGGGTAAAGGATTGCAAAAAAAGAAAGAAAGAAAAGAAAGAAAAAAGAAAGAAAAACCCCACGACCTAAACAACAATATTAACATGTGCAAAGATTTTTATTCATATTTTCAGTTTAACACACATCAAAACCCTGCAGCTCTTCAAACACCACTATGGATACTTGATTTGCATTTCCTCAAGCCACCCTAGTGGGCAACTATGAAGTAAATTAAAAAGAACGGTCAAGGCTGAATGCACACAGAGGTTTCCATGTCCTCAACTCAGCAGATTCAGGTATGACCCCTACAGAGCTTGGACTCTGAACGGCACTAACATTCTCTATGCTCAATGACCATTCCGCACAATGAATTCATCTGTGCAATTGTGCTTAGCTGTCCTGAGATTAACTCTATGTTTGCATGAAGATCAAAATGCTTACTTCTAAAAGTTCGGTTTACTTCAGTTTCTGTCTTATCTGGAGAGGCATTCATGCTTGGAATTTCCTGTGTTTTTCTTTTTTAAACCTCTTGTAGGAACTGAGAATGTGAAGGCAAGGGTAGGGGTGTAGCACCTTCCCTCTTATTGTTCTTTATTTTAAATAACAATTGACAATGATTCTTCACTGTTTTTGGTGTTCTTTTGTCAAAGGCAACCCAGACCATAAAGCTCTTAAAGTGGGTAATAGCATTCTTGTTTTACCCTAAATCCTACCCTAGTTAGAATTTGGCCTACATTCTGGTTTATTAAGTGTTTTTCTATTGAGTTATGACTTATGTACATAAGGAGTATACAGCTGAAGTGCATAGCTTGAGAAATGTTTGCATGTGCATATACTTCTGCTTCACTTGTATCTCCAGTTTTTGTTTAGTGCTACTTGGTAGTAAGATACCTGCTCTGGCCTTTTCCAAAGGCAGCCATATCCAAATGAGACATACTCAGAGCAGAAAGGGTGGTGGCACAATTCACATCAGAAGGGTTTACTTTCTACTGTTTTGCCTCACTTGAACTCCAGTCCTGGGAGAAATGTTGCGAGGCACACTGCCTTCAATTCATTGTGGTGATCGGTCGGGAAAAGCAAGCCGTTGAATGGGGTGGAGTGTTTACACTTAATCATTACCACTGCTGACATCGATGAAAAACAAGCAATGCGTGTCGTCGGCATAGGACCCACAATGAGCGGAAAGAAGGCCAGGTTCTGAGTGAGTGATGAGGGAGGGGCTGGGCAGAATTCAAAACCCGAGAGGAGAAAGCAGTGTGGCATGCACTTCAGCTTCGGCCTGCAATTGTTTTTCATGGCAGAAGCATCCAGACTCTCCTGGCTATTTCAAAACCCTACCGGGAGAGCAGACGTGTGTTTTCCAAAGTTCTGTGGGACAGGACAAACACATTCTTTCTCAAAATAGGAGGCTGACTATTTACTTATGCTACTAATGCTATAAAAAGGCTTTAGAAGTTGAGTTGCAACTCCTGAGCTTTGGACTGACCCCTAGACTTGTTCCGAAGTCTCCTTCCCTAGGAAGGAAAGTCTGGAGGCTCTCAGGTTGAACACTGGCTCAAACAACAAGTTAAATCAAGCAAGAGCCTCCTCTATCTGCAAAGGTGAAGGAGCTCAGGCACATGTTGTTAAGATAGCTTGGAAACACAGATGACGAGACCACTTCAGCCTGAACAGGTGCCATGACCCGGTTTCAAAATTCATCTTGTAATGTGTTAAAAATTGGACAGGCAGAACTACAGTATTAATGGGACCTTAGATAAAGAATCATTTATTCAGTCCACTCGAAAATTTTAGAGTAGGATATGCCAATAGGGGGACTAAGGATGTACAACATGATCACCTAGCAGCATTAAGGAAATGCTTGAGATTCCAGATTGTGAATTTAAAGTGAGAGCAGCCAGCCTGGTTGTGCTTTCTTTACAAATCTTGTTCAGTTACACTGGGTCATGTACTAAGTGGAGAGTTAGGTTTAACCAGGGTTATGGTTTTGCCAAAGTAGTGTGATGAAGCGAAAAGGTTAGAGAGTTGAGGATACGCAGAAATGTGATTGAGATAAAAGATCATGAGACTTAAAAGTGAGCTTTTTAAAAAATCAATCTTCCCTTCCTTCCTTCCTTCCTTCCTTCCTTCCTTCCTTCCTTCCTTCCTTCCTTTCACAGCACCTAACAACAACAACTTTTATCTGGCTTCTGTCCCTTTCCCTGCACTGGTGGCATCTTTTTGTTTCAGACTCAGAACTAGCGCTGCAATGGCAAGTTTATGGTTTTACAGACCCAGAAACATGCTTTGCAAATAAATGATAAAGACATTAAAAGTATTGCACGCAAACATCAAGGTCTTGAACAAAGACAGGCCTTGGGAAGTGTAAGAGGAATAGAAAGGTATAGACGGTAGAAACACCTGTCCTTGAGTGTAAAACCAGCTGGCAATTGACGCAGATGGGGAGACCCCCAGGTGCTGGGAATGGTGAATGGGACTTCCCCTAAGGCGTGGTGCTCCAGACAGTTCAGGTGGCAGGTGAGCAAATCATTGCAAACAAAATCTCTAAGGAGGAAATGATGTTCAACGTTTCTGAATACTTAAGGCTCTGTGTTCTCTTCCTCTGGGACAGTACTCGGACAGTACTGTTCCCAAATTCCACTTTTTATTAAACACAGAGAAAATGGAGTGCAAGCTCAGAAGTTTTACCAGTCTAGAATTTAATAATGTTTTGTTTCATGCATTTATTTTTGTGGTTACTTCCCTTAATGGCAAGCAATATTATTATTCCCTTTAGAGTAGTTTAAAAATTGTTAAAATATGCTGGTACAGTGACATATGCCTGAAATCCCAGTGACTTGGGAGGTTGAGACAGAAGAATTGCAAGTTCAAGGCCAGCACCAGCCTGCATAATTTAGCAAGACCCTGCCTCAAAAGAAAAAAAAAAAAAGAGTTGGGAGTGCAGCCCAGGGGTAGAGCTACTTCAAAAAATAAAATTCTGTTAAAATACATATAATCAAGCCAGGCACATACCTCTGATCCCACCAATTTGGGAGGCTGAGGCAGGAGGTTCATGAGCTCAAGGCCAGAAGCAGCCTGCACAACTCAGTGAGATTCTGTATCAAAATAAAAAATAAAAAAGGAGGTGTGGGTGCACTTCAGTGGTACAACACTTGCCTAGCATGCACAAGGCCCTGGGTTCAATCCTACACTGCTGCAAAAATGCATATCTTCCAATTAAAAAACTAAATTGATGATATAAAATTATTAATAGTGTAGGTTCTCCTCACATACGAAAACATGAGACAGATGGCACCTGACACTAATAGGTGGCACTTCCCAACACAAGATGGCATGGTTTAGATAGGGATTTATTTCTGGATGCCACAATGGTGTTTGTAATGCCATTCAGATCTACTGAGTTCAAATACTTCAAGGTAACTCAGCTCAGGGTCTTTTTAAATAAATGATTACTTTTTCCTGATCACTAGTGTATAAAAGGGCTGGGATTTAGCTCAGTTGGTAGGGTGCTGCTCTGAGAGCTCTGAGGCCCTGGATTCTATCCCAAGCACTGCAAAAATGGGAGAAGGATGTGGCAGTCCACTCCCGAAAAGCAATCCTGAAATAATCAGCTATTGAAAACACCTGTGAGGCATTGCTATGAGTCGGACCCAATTTGACAATGCCTAAAAACAACAACACACTGTTAAATGTTCCTTGTTGTGCACCTATGTAGTAGTTATTATAATGCATGTCTTTTATAACCTGTTTCATTTCCTTAACATTATAGTATAAGCATATTCCATGTTATTTTAAATTCTTTATAAACATTATCCTAAGGGGATCTAAGATACTTAGCATAGAGAAGTCCAATGATGGATTTAAACATTCCCCAACTGTTGGGCATTTAACTATTTCCCCGACAGTTGAGCTGTTTCCAGTTTTGTCCATTCTATCATGATGAAATGTCTTTAGGTTCATCTCTTTGTCTTCATTTTGGATGGTTTCCTTACAGTCATGCCAAAAGTGGCATTCCTAGCTGGGAAGACTTTTAAACCTTTTGAGATTCATACTGCTAGGTTTTGTTTTTTGTTTTTTGTTTCTTTCCAGAAGGTTGGATCCTGAAATTAGTCAGATCTGAACATACATATAGGGCTTACTCTTATTTATATGTGCAGGTGGGGTCGTTACTGGAAAGAGCTCAGACTCTGCTACTTTGGG